>VZRL01004617.1:31837-67352 GCA_013397895.1 Origma solitaria
TGTGGGGGGTTCTCTGCATCCCCTGGACTCCATGGGCTGCAGGGGGACCACCTGCTCCCCCCATGGTCTTCACCACGGCTGGCAGAGGGTTTTCAGCTCCGGCGCCTAGAGCACCTCCTCCCCCGCCTTTCCACTGACCTTGGTGCCTCCATGTTGTTCTCCCTCACATATTTTTACCTCCTCCTCCTCCTTCCCTGGCTAAAAAGAAGTGCGTGCTCACATTGTTTTGATTTCTTCTTAAATATGTTTTCACAGAGGCGTAACTAACATCTTTAATTGGCCCAGGTTTTACCAGCAGCATGTCCATCATTTTACAGCCATCAGAGACTGGCTCTGCTGGACATGGTGGAAAATTTCCAGAATCTTTACTCAGGACATGCAGGAGCCATCTTTGTACCCCACCCTGTTCACTGGCAAAAACTGGGCCAGGCAAAACTACCACACATTTTTAACTTGTTAACCTGGATTTTGATATTTCTGACTGTGTTCTTGTAGTTGAAAATTGGAAAGATAGAACTGTGCTGTAGGAGAGGTTGTGTTTATCTTCCTTCTATCTGTTGAGCGAGAAATTTGATAGTGTTCAAACAACATAATTTAAACTTGCGTACATGTATTGAGTTGAAATTTTTGTTTTTCCTTGTGGAGAGATAATTTGTAACATGGTAAAGAATATCAGGTGAAATCCCGTGCATTGTTCGACACCAGTGGTCCTTGTTAGATTATCATTCTTTAGTATTAATTCCACTGTTGTGTCTTTTAAAGAGGTTTGAGATAGTTCTTTAAGCAAAGACAGCATTTACTATTGCAGGTAAGAGGTGATGCAATTTAATGTGCTGAGATTAGGAGCAGAAGAAGGCAAAAGCTTATAAAGATGCTTCTTATTAACCTGAAAGAGCAATGAACCTGAAAAGATTTAAGAAGAAGCAAAACAAGAGTAACTGGATTGGAGCAGGAGGGAGGAAACTGGAAGGAGATAGTATGTAATATCAGGAAATACTACGATAAACTGAGATTCTGTGAAAGTTGGATTGAGTAATAATAAGATGTTCTTAAGGTGAAGACAAGGAAGGAAGGGATATACAACTTACCTTTACACAGAGAGGATAGGGTCTACTTCGACAGTAATCCAAGCAGGACCCAAAATTTGGATACTATGCATCTGTTTGCCTAAAAATAATAATATTTATTATTAATCCAGAGACCAGTGGGTGATAGGAATGTGGGTATGGAAGAGGTTTTGCATGTGAATCAATACAGAGGGAGATACAGCAGAAAGATCTGCATGGAACATAGCTCCAAAAATGTTCCGAGATGTAGCTTGTTCTGCTACAGGCCTGTTGCTGTTCTTCCCTAGGACAGATAACAGCTGAAGTTATTGCAAGGTGAGAGAATAGCAAGTCTTGCATGTTACTTGAAGGACAGAGGTAGTTTAGTAAGGACATCCTTTCAGAGGTAAAAAAAAAAACAGTTCTGTAGGATGGAACAATTACTTTCTATAAAAGATACTATTCTCTGTGGTAAAAAGGGACTGATGTTGAGGACTCAGAATTATTTCCTGTTCCGCATTCCGTTTTACATGGCTACTTGATGTAGAAATGCACTGAACTTCCCATAATTCAGATAGGTGCTGCTGATAGAATAGGATCATGTTCCTGGTAGCTTGCTTGCTCTGAGTCTGCAATCAGCGAAGTGAAGCAGGTTTTCTACTGTGAGCGACTCTGCAGGGCTGAACCTGGCAGTTCTTGGATCTGCCAAGGGGGAAAGGAAGCTCTCTCAGCCTGAAACTACCTTGAGGTAAAGGTTTTGAGGAACTGCTTGGGTGTTGCCTTGTCAGTAGTCTTCTCTTGCATGTGTTCAGATCATTGTCTCTCTCTACCATTTATGTGGGGAACCAAAATTCAGGGCTCCTAAGGGATAGGTTTTATGTTGGCTTTTGCGTAGAAGCCAGGATTCGAATAGCGTATTTAAGCATATGTTACGTTAATTTAGCAGATACTCACCTACTTGGTTTCTGTTAGCTTCAGATTTTGAGTTGGAGATACTTCTGAAAATGCTTGTTAGTGGTGTGAGACAGCCAGCTTGTGGGATGATCTGTTAGAACTTTGATGAAGACCATAATTAATGACTGGGGTAGCTTGAGCCAAATAACCTGTGCTTATACTTTCCTTTCAAAATAAAAGCTGTTTTCTCTCAGAGTCACTTTAAAGCAGTAGAGATTTCCGTCTGACCACACTGTAAATTGTGGGGCTGGTGTTGTAGCAGAAATCTTGAGGAATTGAGGATTTTACTCATATCTTTTTTTCAAAATGTTGGGAGCATCAGCTATTTGGTTTAGGCAGTGCTTATACTCATGGACCCCAAGTCCCCAGCGGAGTTAGGCTGAACAAACCCTCAGGATTTTAGTGTTGATATTAGAAAGGTCAGACAAGCAGTGCTTTTTGCATTACTCATCCACAATGTACTGGAAATCAAAGCCCACTTCATGGTCACATCTACAAAGCCAGCATGGATGCTACTGTTATGTTGATTCAGGATTTCTCTTGTGCAAGAGAAGAACAAGTTGTTTGAGCTTAGAATTTGTTTTTGCCAAGGGAAAATACCCTTTTCCATACAGAGACAGTCTTACTCTTTTAGTCAAAACCATAGCAGTGTAATAAAAATGTATATCCTTGATTGCAGACTACCAAGGATTCAGGAAAGACATTTTGGTTTCTCTTTGTTCGAAGTGACAAGATCTTGAAGCTAAACCAAATTTTCCCTGGCCAGGTAGATGGTTACCTATTACAAAGACATAAAAGAGTTTCAGACAAATCTGAAGAATTTTGCTCGTTGTGTTGCAAAAGAAATCCTTTGTACTACTTTAGCAGTCTTCAGGCTTGTAACAATCTACTGTCAATACCTAAAGTTTTATAAATACAGATTTTTTTATCTTCTGTAGAGGCCTCCATCAGCAAGAAGCCCTGCAGTCATTGATCTATTTAAAAAATCCCATGTTTTCCAGGCATTTAGGTCTTAAGGTCTGGAATTTTGGACTTTTTGTTTCCCCTTACTTAATGTTCACTGATCATTATTTTCCATGAGTCAGACAAATGTGGGAGATGTTTGACTGTAGAGTGGAAAATTTCTCACCTAATAACTTTTTAAAATAAAACAGCATCATCATCTTCACTTCCTGTAGTTCAGCAGCCCAGAAAAATGTCAATTTTGTCCATTCCTTTTTGTAAACTATTTAACTAGTGGGCATAGGTGACCTGATTGGTAGTAGAGGGGTGACTACTAGTCTATAGTCTTGAAAGGTTGATGCAGCATTGGGTGGCTTTTCTAAGACACAGCTGAAGAAGGGGATAGATACATTGTGGTGCTAAGATACCTGTGGAATTTTAAAGAAGTGGAAAGATTATGATGCTCCATGCAATAATGAGAGATACAGCCAGCAGGAAAAAATGGTGGCAAGAGATTTCACATGCTTCTAATTGGTACTTTTAACCAATAGCTTGCACACACTGGTATCTTCAGGATTGTTATTTCCTTCAAAGCAATATATTTAAAGTCCAAATCAGTTGCATTGTAATGATGGTTGCTTGATTTGGCATTTTCCATCTGTGCTAGTAATTTTCTTTATTCTGTTGTTATAGAACCAGATATAGAACTTAAAACCCCCCCCCAAAACAAAAAAGCTGACAAAAAACCCAACAACAAAACGAGTTTAAAATAGATAACCTACAGTGTCCTATTTGTACAGTATTCTATAATTGTCTTGTTTTGACATTACTAGCAAATTTATTTTGTTTAACAAAGCTTGTTGCATTGCAAGTTAAAGTTCCTCAATAACCTTTTGTTTTTGGAAAATTCCGTCTGCTGCATCTTCCATTTGCATTCCTGTGCTTCTAGTGATTTAAAAATAGTGTCTCAGTTTCGGACATACGAATTCTACGCTAATGGACAACAGCAGAAGTCACGTAATTGAAATTACTGAATACATTATAGTATTTTTATATTCTGTATGGCAGAGGAAATGCATCATGTATGTTACATATTGAGTTTCATAACTTACGAGAAGTAGAGAAGTCTGCATTTGTTAGATTTTATATATATGCCCTAGCAGAGTGGACTTGAGTTCTGGTCTTTGGTGGTACTGTGATATTGGGTAGACCATAAAAACACGTGCAGTACCTTAGATTAAAGGTCTGTGTAAATGTTATCTCATCCCTCCAGTGTTCAATATAGACAGTTACTTCATCTTCTCATGCTGTTCTCTTCTGCAAAATCAGGACAAATACAGGTATATAGTATATGATTTAGGCAGCAGCTGAATAGACACTGGATTTGAGGTAGTTTAAATACATTATATTCTGAAAATAGCCTATGTAATAGCTACAGTATTCATCATTTAATGCATTTAATATGTTAGAATGTCTTTTCTAATTTGCTAGAGGGAGGATAAGATTGTGGAAGAATATAGCTGTCATTATGGCAACCTTGAAATTATGACTGCATAGTAAAAGAAAAAAGACCCAAAACAAACCAAAGCAAAACAAAACAGAACAAAAAACCCACCAAAATGCAAACACCAAACAAACAAAACAAATAAACAAAAACCCCAAACAAAAAAACCTAACAACAACAACAAAAAACCAACACAAAACAAAAACCATCCAAAATAACCAACACCTCTACTCCACCCCGATGTGAAAAAAAATTAAAAGATTGATTACATACAAACTCTTCACAAATTTCATGTTTAATTTCCTGTCATTGCATAATTCTCACTACTGCTCATTGCTTGCTTTATAGTTATATTTTAAAGAAATGCCTCAGTTCTTAGGTTATCTTGTACATATTAGTGTTCTTAAATATCAGTGAGTTATCTTAAGTGGTTTGTTGTATTAATATAAATAAAGGTAGTCTTAAAATTAAGTTGATCTGTGGAGACAGATATTTCTTTAGTAGATAACGTTGTCTGATCTTTAGCATTTTGAGGATGTATAACTGAGCAATTAACTCCAAGTCAATGCTTTTGCCTGGGTCTGTATTAAAAGAATTTTTTTTTTCCTGACTGTTTATTCAGGGATTTGATAAACAAAGATTCACTGTAGGGTTTTGAAAAAGATGCAGGCATCACAGGAGACCACAGAGTTGTGTAGGGAAGATATTCGGGTAAAAATGTCTCCAAATACAGTCTTACTGTGCAACCTGAATTTGTCTTAAGCCCCAATTGTTAGCTGTTGTTGTATTAATTTAATTTTCGATATTTAACTCTTAACTGTGATATCTCTCTGTAAAAATTACTTTGTTCCTAATGTTTAAAATCTGTTTCCAGGCTGCAAGCTGCTATATAAACAAGACTTTGCAAGACGGTTAGGACTGAGATGTGTTACTTGTAATTACTGCTCACAGCTGTGCAAAAAGGGAGCAACTAAGGAACTTGATGGTGTAGTGAGAGATTTCTGCAGTGAAGAGTGCTGTAAAAAATTTCAGGACTGGTACTACAAGGCAAGTAACTCAGAATTTTTGACGAGAGATCCACAGTTAAAAAAACCAAAAATGCACATGTGAGGATATCTCAAGGATTGTGCAGCAAATATGGCTTACTTCAGCAAAGCATTTGCTATAGAATAAGCAAATGTATTAATTTCATCATTTGAGTTTTTGTAGATCTTAGAGCAGCATTTCTATCATCTGATTTTATTAATTCATTTGGCAAGAAAGTCTTGAGTGACAGAAAAACAAGAAATTGCTATATGTATTTGTTACTTTACGATTCCAATTTTTCCTCAATTAATACCACATTTTTCTTGTCAAAACTTCTTAAAGGTGTATTCAGAATGTTGAAAACATTGTTAGTAGCAGCTGGATACCTTGAGTTCACAGACATTAGTGGAGTTTTTCTTGTTCCTGTTTTTGCCTCCTTTTTTGCCTTTTCCCTTCTCCCACAGTTTGAACTGCAGAGGCTTTGATTGTTCAGTATTTCCCTGTGGAAAGGATGCCAAAGGAAAAAGCAAGACCAAATGGATTTCTAATAAAAGTTTAAATAATACAGATGGCATTTATTTCTAAGTCTCTGGAAGCTTAACTGCCTTGTGAAGCACAACCAGCAAACACTTCACAATAAGAGGTTTTTTGTTTACATTTTTTGAAAGGAAAAGATGAAATTGGACTGGGTTTAACCTGCGATTAGTACCATGGATAAAATATTTGATCTCTGGTGTGAACGTCCTGGAAAGCTACAGTGATAATTTCAAAACAAGAACTGTACACTGTGGATGCAATTGCAAAAATGACAGTACAAAATTCATCAGCATATCAAAACTCTGCACACAGCCTGGAAGGCAGTAAAAAGCTTGAAATGTTAGAGGGCTAGATACAAGTCCTGTAATTCAAGATGATCCACCTACCATAAAAGAACTGAATATGAAGACACGTCTGATATTTTGGAATGTATTGTTCCAGAAATGTTACAGCCAAATATTGTAAATTTTTTAGTTTGAATAATGGATGTAGGGTCCTGTTAGACATTCCTAAAAGAAAACTACTGGAGACCACAATGTGTTTCTTTTGTCTCACATGAAAATAGAGTGACAAAGCTTGGCTGCAAGTTCTTAACTAAAATATTAACTCCATACAATAATACTTAATCTATCTGTATGCCTTAAAACTCGGAGTGTGGGATGAAATTTATCCCTGCATAAAAAGTGCCTTCTGATAGAGAACTTAAATCTTTGGTGTGCTTTAGAAATCTTTTGGTGACTCAGCAAAGAATATAGTCTGGAGGTGTGCACACCAAACTACTTTCATGTACCTAAGCTTCTGTGGAAGCTTGTACTGTGATCCAGCTTTGAGAACCACTTGAAAACTCAGACTTCACATTATCGTGATTCATGGGATAAGGTAATAACTTAGTTCGCCCATGAAGTCTGCTTAGGTGCTGTTGGTACTGTGTTACAGGAAGGTTAGGTCTGATGTAATAAAAGACAATTTAAACAGATTTGCTGGTAACTCATGACTTTTGATACTTTTGATGACGTTCAAGTGTTAGATAGTTCTACTTTTTGGATCTTACATTTGCTAGTGGAACTAGTGTTCCGTTATGAAGAATTGTTGATTGTAATTTTTTTCAAGTGCTTCTTAAACCATTAATGTAATTGAGTTTTGGTTATAAAAGCTTGAGATTTATTACATGGAGAAGACATATAATAGGTTTTGGGAAATAGTGTCTTCCGCTAAAATTCTCTTTTTTATTTCTTTACATTCTTGCTGGTAACTTCTCCCACTTTATAAAGGTCACTCCAGATATTTTAGATTTGGTATTTTAGATTTAGAGCATTGTTAGCTCATATTCTTACTTAGCCAAAATAGATGATGTTCAAAACATCGGAAGACAGAATAGATAAGGATCATTATCAGAATTTGTACTTCATTAGCTGTTTTGTCTGTTACCTTCTTAAAAGAATAGTTACGTATGTATGAGCTTTGTCTCATTTATGCAATGTTCACTGTTATTTTGGAGTTTCAATGAATGTATACATGAAGAGAAATAAGTAGTAATAACCTAGTGATGTTTTAACACCATCATTGTGTTCATTAAACAAGTGTTTGTCTCCATCTTCTTTGTCTACTTTTTTTTATGAACACATCTTTCTCATGTAGTATTATCTGGAAAACATTGTAACCTTTTAAAATAATCAAGTATTATGGGAGGACTTCCCTGAATGCCAAAATTCTCTTCTTAAAAAGGCAGAAGAAGCTAGCAATAGTAGAAGTGCAGCAGCTTATCTAGAAGTATTAGAAGTCCATCAGACTTGTGTAGAAGAGTCCTTTAAACCTGATATGAAGCATTGAAATATAAAAGAACAGTTTTAGTCCTGATCATCTATTGGGCAACATCTGCTGTTACCAGTTGGTGCCAAGTACTGAGGAAATTTCTACTCTCTGGGTCCCATGCACCTCTAAGACAAGAGGTACAGTTTTTGGTGTCTTGTGGTTAGTTCCCTAAGTTTTTAGAGCTCCTCCTGTAAACTTGCATACAATGGTTTGGATGTTAATCTGGAAAATGCCTGGGAAATTTCAGTATAAATCTTCTAGTAGCCTGACATTTGATGACAGTTTCAATTGCTTGATGTTATATTAGAGCATTGAAATTACCTTGAAAAAGAGTGTACAGTTCTGAGAACAGCACAGAAATCTGTTTCTTTAAATACACATAGAGAAACACTGATGACAGTACCACAGCTGAAGTGTACACAGGTCATTCGAGGCTACAGTGGAGAATTGGTCAGACTCAGCATGTGGAGTGATGACTCTGTGTTCAGTGGAGGTCAGGCATCTTCAGCAAAGAGGAAGTAGGAGTTGGGGACTGCAGTCCAAGGCAAAGAAAAATTATTGTGGCTGGTGAGCTCAGCAGTGACTGTCAGCAGCGGTAAAATTTGAAAGTGGAGCTAGCATTAATCAAAGTGGTAAAGGCAGCGAGACAGCCTTGTGGAATTTCTCTTGTCGGAATTGAGCCGTTCTCTAGTTAGACATCTCAATCTCCAGTAAGTACTCCTTCAGAACAGTTGATCTCCTTTCTCTTATAATCACTCAGTCTCTGGGAACGTCCTTTGCTTCCTATTTACTGCAGTTGAAGCTGGAATAGACAGCTAAGATTAAGTCAATAGCAGTCCAAACCATTGGAGAACATTTAGGAAAAGGTGATGGAAGGATTTAAAATGTAAATAAAAGCCCCACATATGAGAACTTTGTTCTTTGACCCCAGTTTGGGTCAAATCTTAGTGACTTACGCTAATCACCATGCCCATTTGAACATGCTGAAGTAATGGGAAAAGAAATGTACCAAAAGGCAACTGTGAATGGCAAAGAACTTACGTGCTATGGGAGCACAGCTAGCAGACATGGACTTTTTGGAGCAGACTTGAAGGCAGGTATTTTGGAGATTCAGTTAACGTCTAGTGCCAGTATCCCAGGTGAAAAGAGATGAAAAGGGGAAGGAACAATCATAAAATGTCGTGAAGATCATTAATTCATTTTCACTTTGAGTGCATTTGATGGTCAGGGAAGTGGGTGGGCAAGCAGGTAGCAGGAAACTTCAGTGCATGGAAGGCTCTATAACATTGACTCTAAGCATGATTATGGAAATAGTAAAAGTGTAGCAAATGTAGAGATGAGAAGTAATGCATCACAATAAAAGAATCTCAGTCTTCCTGAGGAAGAGTAATTTCCATGTGGAAGCAAACCAATTTTTTTTCGCCTAAATAACATAGTAGAAACCCAGGAGAGACAATTATATACTTCCTCAAAAGCCTAAATGAAAAAGCAAACCAGGAGAGGGAGAGAACAGTTGCAGGAATCAGAGGATCACAGCGTGGTTGGGTTGGAAGGGACCTTTTAAAAAGCTGCCCAGTCCCCGCACCTCTGCAATGAGCAGGGACATCTTCAGTGAGATCAGGTTGCTTGGAGTCCCATCCAACCTGACATTAAAAGTTTCCCTATCTGTAACCCCTCTGGGCAACGTGTTCTGGTGTTTTCACCCTCGTTCTAAAAAACTTCTTTCTTGTATCTAATCTAAGTTGACTTTTCTTATATCTAAGTTGAGTCTCTGATTTAAAACCATTTCTCCTTGTCCTATTACAACAGGCCCTCCTGTAGGAAGGCTGTAGTTGCTGGATTTGACAAGATTTGACGCCTTTTTCTTTCTTTGAAGGAGAGAAAAATGAGCAGAAAGTGGTGCTTTGATAGTCAAGCAGTGTGCAGCAGGTCAGAATAGATGGGCTTTTCTGTATGTGAGTCAGCTGTCATTCTTAATCAGTTTTAGGTGGGTTTGAGATTTAAATTTAGAGTGAATTATACTTTTTTTTTTTCCCCCTACTGGTATTTCAGTCTTTTGGTGGTTTTGGAAGTTGCATTTGCCTTAAAGGTGTGAATTCACAGCTTTCCTGAACTGATTAAATCTAGACTATTTTGGCAACACTCTATATTTTATCTTTTTCCCCACTCTCTTCCAAGAATACAGCTTACTTGCTCTTTTGTCCCACTGAGATGATCTCCAAAAGGAGCTGTGGATCAGCATCAATGGAAAGTCCAAGTGACAAATGTAGCAAAAATTGAGGGAGGATGGGGATAATGCAGTGCTGTAAGGTCTCTGACCTTGTGTGGCCTACAGGTGCATAAGCACTGCTGCTTCTGCCTGCATGGAGAAGAGGGAAGAGAAATGCCTGCTCTTCCAGGGCAACCTGGTGCTTAGTGTGAGGTGATCTTGAAGCTGCAGCTTCATTTGCTCCCGATTTAAAGCACGTTACACTGTTAGAAAGGAATCTCTCTATGTATCATCTTTAAATACTTGAAAATTACAACTGAGAGCTTAGTTTCTTACACTGCCAGAGGATGGTGCCGCACTCTTCAAATACAGAGACGGAACTAAACATTTAATTATTTTTAAAATTTGAACTAATTGGCATGTTTGTACTTTCTTGGAGTCACAAAAACTACAGTTAGAATTTGTTTTCTTTTGTTTTGTTTTTTTAAGCCATCAGAGCCTTTGTGCATAACTGCAATGTTGTGTATAGTTTTATGTATTAATGTTTTATGTTGCATATATTATAACTTCCCTCTTCCTCTCCTGGCTATATTATTAGGTTCACTTACTTTGGATTCCTGAGCATCTTTAAAGCTTTCAATTTTTTAAGGTCTGCTTTAGGATGGAGGTTGCAAACAATATTGAGGCAAGCTGTAGTGCAAAGAATTCTTTGCTTACTTGAAGATGTGAAATTGAGGCTACCACTGTTCAGATGGTAATTTATAGTATGGCAGATAAAATGCAGTAGAATCTATTCTGAGAAAAACAGTGTTTGTCTTAGTGATGCCTCATGAAAATAGCACGCAGGCTGATGAAAGATATATTACTTAAATGTTTTGAGTTTCCTCTTACATGCTAACTAAATTTTGAGGAACTCTCTTTAGTTTGAGAGCAATTGTTGCTTATGAATCATAGAGAAACTTGAATGAACTAAAGAATTGGAATCTAAAATTGTTGCCAGACTACTAAAATAATATAAATATAAAAACTATTTATGCTGATTTGGTACCTAGAGAAGTGATTCTTTTGGTGACCTAAAAAACCCACCAAATTTTGGAGGGAGGAAAAACGGCTCTTACTTGTCCTCAGTTCAATAGAGTCATTAAAGAGTCTGTCACCTTCTGCTCTTGTTTTGCAGAATGCTTCAATGAAATTAATTAGAATTGATACACAAAATTCTTTTTCTGGTAGATGTTTAGAAGTGAGGAATTTTTTTTCTTCACGTAGTGACGAATTAATGAAACAAAGCAGATTTATTCTGGGTGTTCACCCCCAGCAAACAATTTAAAAAGAAGGTAGCTTAAGTACTGTACATGAGCAAGACTTAACTGTGTAGTGATACTGAATCCTCAGTACTCTTAGAAATGCAGCCTTTTAAAATGTAGAGATAATTTTTTTTTCCAAGGCTTGTTTAAAAATGTGAAAATCTTCCTTTGCATTAAGGCGGTGCGGTGTGACTGTTGTAAGTCCCAAGGAGCCCTGAAAGAGAAGGTGCAGTGGCGCGGCGAGATGAAGCACTTCTGCGACCAGCACTGCTTGCTCCGCTTCTACTGCCAGCAGAATGAGCCCAACCTGGCCACCCAGAAAGGCCCCGAGAACCTGCACTATGGTATGTGCTGCTTTAGGGCTGACGAATGGCAAACCAGATGCTTCCTTTAAATGAAACATTGAAAGCTGCATGAACTGTTTATTTGTTGAAATAAACTGCATTAAGAGATTATCCTTTTCTGCGTTATCATAGGAGGCAGCATTGAGCTGTTCTGGGTTAAGTGTGATCTTAGTGCTGTATCATCATGGGAACAGAAGACGTTTTCCTCTTTCTTTGTGCTCCAGTTTGTCATTACTTGCTCTGTAGAAGTACTTCTCAAAATGCCTTTTGGTCAGAGAGAACAGATAAATGCACTAGGAATGAAAAAAAGAAATACATTAAATGGAATTAAAGGAAATAAGTGAAATGGAAATGAAATGAGAATAGAATGAAAGTATCTAGATAAGAGGAATACATTGCTTTTTTTTTCCTTTCTGTTGGCAATAGGTGCCATGTAAATTTGCTGATGGGCACTGTATACATGCTTGCATGGTTTAAATGGCAAATCAGGCAACGTTCAAATAAACCAGCTTTTAAATTTAATTCAGTTAGGCAACTCAGCTTCTTTGTATAGCGATTTTCATACTGGAATATTTTAGTGTTTACTTTTCTGAAAGAGGCTGTATTTACATCTGGCTAGAGCATTGATTTAGTATTTGCCTTTGTGTAAGGATCAATACTGGAGTAGGGAGATGCTCATGAAGGAAAAGTCTTGCATGCAGTTCTCAGCTGCAGTATGGTACTAATGAGTTGTCTTGATTTAATGTTATATTGGTGATAGGTGTTATCTTGAGTTGCTTACTAAAATTTGCTTTGATTTTGAAAAAGGGAAAAAAAATTCTAAAAATGTTTCCTTGTACTTTTAGATCAGGGCTGTCAAACCCCCCGGACAAAAATAACGGTAAGTACATATATTTAACACACTCATGTATCTAGCTCTTTATCTATCTCTCTCTCTCTGTCTATATATATATACACAAAATATAATTAGATGTACTTAAAATGTGAGATCCTGGTTAATTAGAGGGATACTATTAAAACCCAAAAATTACTGTCTTTGAATGATTCTAAGCTAAATTTATGAAGCTTTTTAGTCTTTTTCACATCCGTAGTTGAAATAAAAAATTTAAATATTCATACTTTCTTTTCAATGTCTTCTGGGAAACTAAATCATCAACCATGTGTTTTACATCTATAGTACCTATAAATGTTGCTTAGAAGTTAATCAGCAAACTCTGTGTCCTATTCACCTGTTCAGACAGATCAGGTGTATTTATTGAGTATAGAAAGTGAAGAGAATTGTCCAGTTGTAATATTAAGGTGGTAGCTCAGCTTTAAAAGTCTGAAAATAAGTCTTCAGGTCTTAAAATTTATCCTTCCCAAGAGTCGAATACTCTTGGTGCTCAAGGTCTGATTGACTTTGCTGCAGAGTAGGGAAGCATAACCTTTTGCAGGATCACTGTCTGGAAGGGTGGGGATCATCAGGGGAGCAGCAGCCTTCATTCTGAGTTTCAGTTTTTCTCAGCTTGTCCAAAATACTATTATTAATACTGTTTTCAGTTATTTTAGTGTATTTTGTTTGTAACTTAGTTTTGTTTTGATTTGTTTGTTGCATAGAAGGTCTCAGAAACTTGCCTTTTAAATGCAAATAGGCATTAATGATAAGTCTTAGATTTAAGTGGAAGTTTTTTTATGACAATATAAATATATTAATGAAAAACACGGAAAATAAAATTGCTTCGGTAACTAGAGACATCAGACAAGCTAAGCTGTCGTGTTAAAAACTTATATAATTTTTTTTTAATGATGTTAATTCAGTCCATAAATTTTTAAATATCGTGTCAAAGCTATGTGTGATACAGTACTTCATAATATATTTTAGGAGATGGGAGAGCATATTGCTTTTCTTGGGACTGGGCTTTCTTTCCATATTTAAAAGGACATGTAGGGCTAGTTTTCCCACATATGACCAAATAAAACTGAGAGTTTGTTTTTCAAATCGAGTTGTAAAAGAAGCACTAGGGTACAAAAACCATGTGTGGAACAAGAGGGTTTTTTACCTCTTGACGGTGAGGATGCCGTTTTAACGTCATGGGATGTTCCCAGGTATTTGTTGTCACTGTTTTAGAGCCAGCAGGGGGAGCTCGAAGTTCATACTTCAGGTTCTAAAAAAGTGCTTAGCGAATTTTTATTCAGAAATACTTTTTTTTAAAAATAGTGGTTTTTGGACTATGGCACAATTCAAGAAGGTTGGATCTTGAGCCTGAAGTTTGTTAATGCTGCTCATAAATGAACTCTTTACAGCTAAAATTATTTTGAATATTATAAAATTGCTTAAATGGCGCCTTAACTTAAACAAGAATGTAAAAAGAAATCTTTAGAGTACCTTCGATTAAGAAAAAAAGGAAAATGAGCCAGAAGTGCTAGTCCTGAGTGAAATACAGCTCCTGTTTCGATCCTGGCAGGGGCAGCTCAATACTAGGAATGTAGAATAGCTTGCAGTTACGGAATAGTAGTTGGTGCTATTGTGTTGTGCTTCTGTGAGCTTCCTCTCCAGTATCGCATTTATGAAAAGTATCAACTGATACATTAAGTCAAGAGCTTTGTGTTGGAATCAGTGTGGTGCAGCAGCACCTTCTCTTCTTTGCTTGTCTGCAGGGCTCAGCTCCACCACCTTCTCCAACACCCAACAGAGAAATGAAGAACAAGGCAGTTCTTTGCAAGCCTTTGACAATGACGAAAGCCACGTACTGTAAACCTCATATGCAGACAAAATCTTGTCAGACAGGTAACTCCTGAGCTGTGCTAGAACTAATTTCCTCAGTGCAGCTTTTTCTTAACTATTACTGTCTTTGAACATATTGCAAATATTCTGATTTTTTTTTTCACTAAATGGCAGGTGTCAAAATGTATTTAAATACCTGGCAGTATTTGCCATTTTTTTGTTCTTTTAATAGAAGATGAGTGTAAAAAAGAGTATGTCCCAGTGCCTATTCCTGTACCAGTCTACGTTCCGGTGCCTATGAACATGTATAGTCAAAATGTTCCTGTTCCTACCACGGTTCCTGTTCCTGTAAGTGAGACTTCAGCTTCATTTAAAAATTGACATCTATTCACATGCATGTGTGGGACCACCCCTTGTTGCTGGCTGTTCTCCTTCTGGTCCATCTAAAGGATTGCAGGGTGCTGCAGCATTCAGAAAGCATTGGAATCTGACAGTGGCACTTAATTCCCTGATTGTTCATTAGGACCTGTCTGCCTGCTTCCAATGGGAAAATCTTGTGCTGCTGAACTTTTTAGCAGCAGTTCTGAGTGATACTTCTGCATTTGCTGAATATGCTGAATAAGCCTTTTACAGCAAGATTTGTTCTGATAATGAGGAAGCTGAAAAGGTTGTGTTGGGGACAGATGGCAGAGTGGGATAAACTGCAGGAAGAAAAGCAAAGAAAAAATCCCGAAACCTGAGCCTTGTGCCAGCAAAAGAAAATAACTCTTAAGTTTAATTTGCTACCACTTATGTACCTAATTTCATCCAAATGGTGGAAAAAAATTCTGCTTTCCTAAAATTCCATGTTTCACAAATAAGCCACTAAAACAAGATGCTGAGTGTCCAAGCTGTTCTTCTGAGGCTATAATCTGACAGGTTTGAAGTTCCAAAGACCCTTCTGGTCTTTCTTTCACCAGTTATATTTTGTCTTTTTTTTTCTGTGTCCTTTCCTGCTTTTCCTTCTGTTCTTAGCTCCTTTATATTGGGTTTTTAACCTGTCTGCAACCACATAAGACAGATTCCATGATGAATATTCTAATTTCTACTAACCAATCTAGAATGGGATACAAATTCTACATCATTTGCATACAGCCTATGAGAGTCCTCATATTACCATAGCTGTTACATATTTAAATCTTACAAAACTGGTTTTTCTACTTTCGGATCCACTCCAGAGGAAATGCAAGTTTCTGTTGTAACATCATTCAGCTTGAACCCTTTTTTCTCCAGCCATCCACTGGTTGGTATTTCAAAGTTTGTCTTCATTTCTATTTCCTCTGATGCTTCAGCATCTTTTGCTAAGCAATAATTTCCATAAGACCTTCCCATTTCTTCTTCCCCAACACCTGTCAGCGTTTTTTGTTAGCTCACACTGGAGTGACTTGTTTCTTCTGTATTAACTCCATCTTTCAGAAGAGGAGCATAGAATTTTTTTGTTTTTTGATTGCTTTGTTGTGGCATTTTTTCTTTTCTAATTATCTCTGCCTCCCTGTCTGCACAGGTGCCAGTTCCAGTTTTTTTGCCCACGACTCTGGATAGCACTGAGAAAATCCTTGCAGCAATAGAAGAGCTGAGGGGAAAAGTGCCCTCAGATCCTCTGGAAGCTGAGCTACTGAACTTGTCAGGGGGGGTACCTGAACATGTTGGAAAAGCTGAAGCTTCTGATGTGGCCAGTGAGTTTCCTGATGAGTTTTTGACTGTTGTGAGTGCTGGGGGATATGTGTGAAAAGAAAGGTTGGGTTTGTTTGCTTGTTTTTATATTTTAGGGAAAGTTTGAGTACAACAGTGCTGTCTGAGGTCTTATATTAAGTTGCATTGTAGTTTAACCTTGGATAGCAATCAAGTACCACACAGCCATTTGCTTATTCCCCTCACACCTGGTGGGGAAGAGACTTGGGAAAAAAAGTAAACCTTGTGAGTCAAGAACAGTTTGATAATTGAAACAACATAAAATATAACACTCCTGATACTAGTAAATACAATTGAAAGAGGGGAGAGAGAGGAATAAAATGGAAGAAAATTGAGTGGTGCACCATACAGTTGCTCACCACCCACTGACCCATGCCCAGACTGTTCCTGAGCAGCAATCAGTGGTTTCCAGCCAGCTTCCCCCAGTTTATAAACTGAGCATGGCATTGTGTGGTGTGGGGTATCCCTTTGGACGCTTCAGCTCAAGTGCCATGGGCATGCTCCCTCTCAGCTTCTTGTGCACCTGCTCCCTGCCAAAGTGTGGGGTACTGGAAAGTCCATGATTTAGAGTAAGCACTACTGGGCAACAACCAACACATTATTCTTATAATAAAAATTTATATCTGAAGATCAAAAAGTCCTGTATGCACTGTAGTTATATTTTCTCAATGCCCTTGTCTCTTTGCTCTTCTTTCCTGGCTCTGCCTGCCCAAATCTTTAAGTCTCTTCTGTATCTTTCCAGGAAAATTTGCCTTCATTCAGGTGATATTTCGAGGGTTTCTTCCAAGCTCTTTCGGCAGATTTTTGAAAGGGTGTTGACAAATTGCATGAACTTTGTGCCTGGTATACAGGAGGCCAGTGGAGCTGCAGTCCCAGGAGGCTTATTTTATTCCAATCTATTGCCATTCTCTTACTAAAACTGCACATTTCTGGTAGCACTGCAAGGTTGTCATTTGCAGTTCCTTGCTGGTTTTTGTGAAGTACAGCTAGCTAAATGAGCAGATGTATGGGATCAGAGCTTGCTCATTTGCAGAGGACTGAATTTGGAGAAATCAGTGTTTGCCAGAAGTTGGAGAGAGGTCAAGCTCTGTTTCTCCCTGTCTGCATGCCTTATTTGAGAAACATCCTGCCAAAGCAGACTTGAAAGTCTGTTCTGTTGCAACAGGATAAGGTAGGAAAATAGATAGTTAGGTTTGTTAAGCTTGTTTGAGTTCTGGGATTGGTTGATCCAGGCTCACCAGTATTTGATTTTCTGTACGTGTGCTTTGCTGACTCACCTTAATGAAGAAGGACAATGGGCCAGTAAGTATCTTTTATCTTGGAAGGAAACCAGATTGGAGAAGTAAATCTGAGATCCCAAGAACAATGAAATGTAGGATGGTAATGATCAGAACAAGCGGTTTTAGAACAACTCAGCTTCTGAAGTTATAGATCTGCACTATTTGGCTAATCCACGTGTTGGTTAAAATAATGAGAGTTTTTCCTATTTTTTTAAACAGGTGCGATAGTTGAGTCAAATCTACTAAACTCTGAAACAGTGTCACGGACAAGCTTGCCTGATGTTCCGTATGAGCCAGACCTTGATATTGAAATAGACTTTCCAAGAGGTAATTTTTCTGTGATTTTAATAAATACTGTGACACTGGGGACAGCCATTGTACCTTGTTTATCATCCTTTCAGAGGAGCTTTATTTGATTACAGGACCTGCTTGACTGACTGTTAGGTGAAACTTTGCCATGCCTTTGTAAGATGGGGGACTTCTGAATGAGTTCTTCCATCTTTCTAAATACAGTATTTAAAACAATGCAAAGAAGGGGGTGAGTTAACCTTTCTCAAAGAACTTGGCTGCATCATTTGGTTTGAACATGGATTTAGGAAAGCTGATTTGAAGGCTCTAGGACTCAGATGGCATATGTAATGAAAAATATAGTGACTGCATTCTTCAATCATCAGGTATTTTCATACTTTAGAGGAGAAATTAGTAAAGGGTCAGTTTCCCACACAAGTTTGTTAGAAAATTGCAATTTGGCATGCTGCACATCACTAGTGTAATCTTTTACTATCTTGTTAATGTCAATATCTGCATTTCAAAAGGTAGTGTTATTTGAATTAAGTATCAAAGTCGTGATTTTCCTGCTTTCTTGAAAGAAACTCTTCATGTTATATAGCACAATTTCTACCACTCTACAGAATGCAGGGAACAGTGTCTGTTTCCCTACACCATACCATAATCAATCCAGGATCCAAGAAAGCTTCTGGCTGTAGTTAGTGTCGCTCTTGACATAGCTTCTCTTGGACTCTGATACCTCACCTGGGTAGGTTCTGTATCTGACGCTGACAGGCTCCTTTTGTGCTCCTGTAGATACCTGCAGGAGATGCCCAGGCTGGGTTTCTCAGTTTGCTCTATGCCTAATTTCAAGAGAAGGCCTGGGGGTTAGTCTGACCATACTCTTAGGAAGTTTCCTAGTCAGATTCAAACTAGATTTTTAACCCTCTTTATAAATGAGGCTGGGTACGTGAGAAAGAAAAAACATAGAAGAAAATAAATAAGCAAAGTGGAATAGTGAGTAACAGGAGTCTGTAAGAGGCATTGATTACACTGCAGTGCTTCTGAGATAAGATTCTTTGTGGTATCAGAATGACTGCTCTTGAGTCTGGGGCAGAGTTCTGAAATCTCTGCATGTAAGTGCTGTTTCATCTGCAGCAGTTGGAAAGGTGTGAGAAATAAGGTGGTGAAAGCAGATTATGAGAGGAGCATTCAATTTTGAGTGAAAACGTTTTTTGATGGCTAAATGAGGGAGGAACCATCTTCAATAAAGTAAATAAAGGTGGGGCTTGCAACATTAAATCCATTAATAGTTGTCTCATTCCTCAGTGTTGTCTGAAATAGAGTCCTCAGTCCTATCCTTGAAATGTTAAATAAACAATATTTTGATGTATTGCCATACATCTGCTTACCAAACTTAACTGTGATACCTGTCATGAGCTAAACCTCCACCACTTGTATACATATAGACTACAACCAGTTTCTCTGAAGGAGTTTGCCTCCTGATTCTTAATGTTTTTAACCAAGTGCAATGTGCTATGAGGAATAACAAAATATGAATAGAAATAAACTAAATACGTGAACAAAAGTGCATGTACTAAGTTAATTTGTATTTTTTCCAGTCATAGCTGCTCATTCTCACTGTACCTTAAAATTCTTGATACCAAAGACAGCCTGGAGAGAACATTATGTAATAGTCTACAGTAAGAAATGCTGCCTTAGTGACTTAAGATAGTACTTGAAATATTGAGCTTTGTGTCCTCTACAACTTACTTAGAAATAAACTGTTTGACAGCTTTGTCTTACTTTAAATATAAGAATAGGTTTGTTTCCTCTTACCAAAATCCAGTATTTGCTTATGTTTATGTGTGTGTCTTTGTGGATGCCTTATGTTAAAGCACACTGATATAGTTAATTGGTTTTTTTCAAAGCAGTATGATTTAAAAGAAGTTTAGAAATAAGTTTTTGTTAATGTATTTTCAGCAACTGAGGAGCTTGATACAGAAAATGAGTTTTTGTTACCTCCTGTTTTTGGTGAAGAATATGAGGAACAGCCAAGGCCTCGGTCCAAAAAGAAGGTAATTTTTTTATGCTATTAAAAATACCAAGAAAAGCACAAAATTTATGTAGGAAAAAGTATGCTTTTTTTTTCAGTTCTCATACTGATTTACAGTGTCTTACTATCTACTCATACCTAATATCCTATCTTTGACATGAATTGATACATTTCAAATAATAAAATAATTTCATTGGTGTGTCTGTTGCAGATAACTTGGATTTAGTAGGAGTGACTTGTAAATTCTGATCCTGTTTTTGCTTCACAGTGGTAGAACTGTTGATGTAATGTACCAGAGTGTATATACCTACTGTACTCTTAGCAATGCCTTTTTGCTTTCGACTTTGAACAAAGATGTCTTGGTTTAATTTGACAGTAAAATGGAAGAATGTTGGCATTACCATAGTTCATAATGGGAGCCATAATATCTCCTTTATAAAAGAGTTAAAAAAATATTTTTTATTTGCTTGTAGTTTTCCCAGATTTTAATGTTAGTCAATGTTAGTTTAGACGTTGCATATAATTAGCCATAGTCTTTTATTGAGAAGGACACTACCAAGAAATAATTTCCTATGCCTGGCACAAAGCTGAAATGGTTTTGTTCCAATAACTGAGTGGATATTGCAGCTTTAAAAAATACCAGCCAACTTCTAGTAAAGCTTTCTAATAATAAATGAGTCTTTCTAGTATCAAATCTGGAGTCTAAGCTTTCACTGTTATCCACTGGACATTATCCACATATCCACTGCTGGGCATGCTTTAATCTGGGACCAGTGGTGGCTTTTCCATAGGTGGGTTCATTTGAGCCTACGAGTTGAGCCTGTGACACAGATCTGTAGCATCTTTAGCTCCCTGTACATTAACAGCATGGAATTCTGTGAACACACTGAGGTTCCTTTGGCCTGCAGCTGCCTGTGCCAGGTTCTGTGTCCCTGCTGGTGGCGCTGCTGGTGGCATTGTTAACCTCTGTGTCCCCATGGCAGGGCGTGAAGAGGAAAGCCGTGTCAGAGTACCAGGCGCACGATGATAGCTCGGAAAACTCTGAGTGCAGCTTTCCGTTCAAATACGCCTACGGGGTAAACGCATGGAAGCACTGGGTAAAGTCTCGCTGTTTAGACGAAGAGCTTCCAGAGTTAGAGGAAATGAAATCAAGTAAGTATTTCCAAAAATCTGGCATCTAGATTCCTACCTGGTAGGGAAAATCGCTGTACTTGTGTGATTCTCAGCTGGAATTTTTGATACAATTTTTCTCATGTCCCTGATGTTCCCACCATGACTGACATTATTTTACCATAGAGTTGCCAAACTCTTTTTTTTCTACTTTTCCCTATTTGGTTTAAAATTCTGGGTCTCACACTTCTCATGAAGCTAGGACAGCACCTTCTTGGCTATTCTGATATTCTGTGACCATTTTGATTTATTGTTTTCTTCATATTCTAACTCACCTTGGAGTTCCACCATTTCTGGGCTTCTAAATAACAAGGGAGGGACATCCTCCTACTCTTTGTCCTGTGAGGAGATCTTCATCTGAGGCTGGCATTACCTGGCTGTGGAACTCTGGCACAAGATGGCCTTCGAAGCTCTGGCACAAGGTGGCCTTTGATCCCCTGGAGCCATGCTGCTCTTTCTGCAGCTCTCCTCTCTGTGTACATTTGTACTGTGAGGGAAAATGGGAATTGCTGCTACTCCTGCTGTTCTTCAGCTCCCACATGCATCTCAGCACCCTTGTATTACACTCTTGGATCTTTGGAAGCTGCTGTTTCCCCTGGAGATGCCCCTCTACACCACTGGCTTCACTTCAGCATCTTGGGCTGCTTCTGTGTCATCCTGAGCTGTGCATGACAGTACATTTGTTAGCAGGTGTTACTGCATTTGGTTAACTAGACTTTGCTGTGGGAGCCTTGTTTGTTTTAATACAGACCCAACTTTTTAACTGCTTCGTACATTTTAGTCTTGTTCATTGGTTAATGGAGAGGACATCAAGCCAGTTTCCAGTCAAAAAATACCCCATCCCACCTTCACTGTGTGACAATTCTGTTGTATAATATAGCATTTCTTCTCTATTTTACAGTAAAGTCTGTGAAATTAAAGGAAGATCTATTATCACATACTTCAGCTGAGTTAAACTATGGGTTGACACATTTTGTCAATGAAATTCGAAGGCCTAATGGAGAGAACTATGCACCTGACAGCATCTATTATCTGTGTCTTGGAATTCAGGAGGTTAGTAGAGGCTATAGAGATGGGAAATGGAGCTGCTGATTTGACTGTAACCCATTTCAGTAGAAGAGTGGAGATAACATGGATTTACTGGCTAGGAGCTACTCTTAGTATATGGCTGTGATCAGACTGCTGTGTAATCACATTGTAGAAAGCTGTCTGTGTAGGAAAAAAAATTGCAGACCAATCCTGAAAACTGAAATACGAATTTGTATATTGTAATAATTTTAAGCTTCTTGCTGGGTTAAAGCAAGTAATTAACCCAGTCAAAAATTACATAGTCTTTTCAAATGCTGTGCTTCATTTTGTTTGCTAAAGATACCCAGTGTAAAAACAAAATGAAACAAGGCATAATCTCTAAGTGTTTTACTAATTCAATTGCTTAGCATGTGGAGGAAACAACCTAAATTTAGTGGTTTTTGGGGAGGGTCTAATTTACTGAGTATTGCAGACTGTGGACAGGCAGAATAGAGTGCAGGAAACTCTGCTATATTGACTGTTTTACACACAGTAAGATAGGAAGGAATCAGGTTAGATGTAATTTATGTGAAGGCAGTAACCTATTGTTAGAGAAGCTGTTCCACAGCTTATCTTTTAAGCAGGGAGGGATGTCTTAATTTTTGCTACAATAAGGCAAAACATATGTAAAATAAGCAGTGTTCAGAGCTGAGAGCACAGAAAATCTCACTCAAGTTAAAAGGCAATAAAAGATGTGTATGATGTGGAAAGCAAGCTGCTCACAGGGTTTGCAGTCTTACTTAAACTGTGCCATACTTGAGGCAGAGGGCTTGGATCAAGTAACAATTTTTTTAATTGAAGTATTTTCAAAATAAGTGGTAAAATAGCAATTTTCCTGTGTTGAAAGTATGCAAAATTAAAGAGTTAGTTGATACCTTTGCCTCATGGTTGAAATTTGAGAAGTGAACATTGATTTTAGTCAATGGCCTTTTAGTCAATATTGTTATAAGGCGTGTTTCAAATTCATCTAGCTTTCTGCTTCTGCACTTGCATGATACACTGTCTCTCTGTACCTTTCTGTTGAATTGAAAATACTCATGTTAAGCCGATAAACAATACACAGAATGAGCTATATGTTTGTAGAATGGAAGTCAAATAATATTTTTTTTACCTTTCTTTTTGTACCTCTGACATTGTCTATTTTGGCAGTCATGAAAGCTAAGTTATGTGTAAGACCTTTTTTTCAGCTCTTCAGAACCATCGTTTGTGTGGCAATTATCAGGAGCCCTAACACACATACATAATGCTGGAACATTAGTGGAGCAACATGTGGTCACTTTAATGGAATTACTGCTTGTACTTAGTGTCCAGTATTTAATTCAGGTGATATTAACAGCCCTGATTTGTTGGCCAAATTGGGCCACTGCTGGTGAGACTGGTAGGAGGATGTGCTGTGTTCTGATGAGTTTGCGTTTCAGAAAGGCAGACAGCAAGTGAGGGACAGAAACATGAGCTGCGAAGGGCTGCAGCCATCATATGCGTGCTAATGGCAAATATTTGGGTGTGTGTTACCCTTCTGAAGAAACATGTTTAAGCAAGCTGGTGGTACGCTAAAGGCAATGTCGTTGTCACAATGAGCAATAAAACTCCATTGCCTTCTAGAATTTGCTTAGTCCTTTCTATCTGACAACCCCAGCTCGGGTACCCTGAAAGAGAATAAATTGTCTCCTACTGCATAAAAGGTATTGGCTTTGTTGAACTTGGAAAGGGCTCAGAGGAGATTACATGATGCCATTTAAGGATACAGTTGGGCCAGAGGTCATTAATATTTTGCTAACTTAGAGTAGGAACCATAGGCTAGTAAAAAAGTACTTTCCCCTTCCACCACAATTACTGTTCTCGTTGTGGTTAAATACACACTCAGTTGGGAGCTTTTCCTGGTGGATATAATTTGCTTTGAGCCCAGGAGCCTTCAAGGTCTAAGTTGGTTGTTTTCTTGGGTTTTCCTTTTTTTAAATTTTGTAAAATAACGTTTTCCCAAAGGAAGCACTGTAAAGTCTGTTCCAGGAAACTGGTCCCTGAGTCAGAGGGTGCAGTTTCTCAGTTCAGGTTCATTTGCAGCTGAAATTGTTCTGCTTTCAAACAGAAGTGGTTCAGTAATGGTTTTGATAACGCTGAAGTAGTGATCCTGAAAAAATCACACTTAAAAGTAAAGGCTGCTGTGTGGTCAGGCAGGCATCTAGTGTAAAGGGTTCATCTAGAGGAAGGTGTTAGCCTGCTCTGTTCCATTATTGCATCATGGCCTTCATTCTTTGTCTCTAATTGGGATTATTGGGATTTTATTTTGTTTTGCTTTGTTTTTTCTTGGTTTTTATATGTCTGGTAATGGGGTCATTTGGGCAGAATTCAGTCTGATGGAGCTTGGCTGATGTTTGTCTGTGGGTAGCAATTCAGCCTATTCTCCTCTGCTGTGGGATTGAGAGGCATGTCCAGTTCCTTCCTCTGTGCTCATCTCAGGTGGAAATGCCTTGTGCTGATCCTGCCCCCGTAGAGTTTGTAGAGCAGCAGAGCGCAGCATTGTGGCTTGGAAATGAAGGCTTGCAGCTTTGGGTGATAGGTTGGAGTCTGCCCTGCTGCACATGACCCTTCCATAGACTCAGTGGTGCTAGTGATCCAGGGGGCTTCAGACTTCTACTGGGGATGTCAGGATTTAGTCAACACTTACTGTGAACCAGGAAACAGAAGTAGTTTTAGTTGAATTTCACAGGCTTGTATATGAATTGGTTTTGAAGCAGTTTTCAGTTTTCGTTTTCACTGCCAGCATTCAGTGTGAGTGTTTCATGTGAACCAGAGAAAAAGAAAAATACATGGAGGAAAAATGTGCCAGGAAACAGGGGGGCAAACCCCATGAAGCTTATAGTAAGCTGTATTATCTGGCTTAGAATTGCTTTATAAAATCTGAACTGGTATATGTAGAAAAAAGCACATTTGAGGGAATATTGTGCTTTGAGGAATTAGTTAAACGTATCATATAAAACAGTTGCCTAAATGAAAATATTGTTGAAAACTAGGAAATGCATTCATTCATTTTTCCTTATTATAAGATCAGGTGCAAAGATAAGGAAGCCAAGATATACTGAACCGTGATCGCCTATTATAAATGAGTGTTGTGTTTAATGGGATTTCAAGTATGGGTACAGAAATAGATGGCATTTCCAGAAGTAAATGTTTTTTGTCTGTCACTGTTATTGTATTCACTAACAACAGGCGTGTTTATGCAAAGATAATGCTGAAGTGAGAAATTTAAGAAGTCAATCCTCCCTTGCTTAGAAGTGTCTCCAGAGAGGATAATGTCAAATAGTAGTCCTCAGTCATTAATTCTTGGTAAAGGTTCAAAAGAATTTCTGTCTGTGAGGTCAAGAGGGTTAAGATAATTAGACTGCAGAATAGGCAGGTGCCTTGCACCATCCTGTCGTCTTTCTTGCACTGCTGCATATTATTACCACAAATATATGGGCTTCTTTTTCTCCCACTTTTGTGTTGAAGATGCTTTTGTCACTGTCTGGAGTTTACATTTAAAATGCCAGACTCTTGCTAAATGTGGTTTGATTTTGGGTTGTTCTTTTGGTTTTTTGGGGGTTTTTTTGAAGGCCTAGGTGGAGGAAAAGATAAATTAGTTGTCTGTTGTTTGTGGTTTGGGATTTTTTTAATGACTCCCATTCACTGATACAATGTTGCACACAGGAAATCTTAGAGAAAAATGTTAGTTGTAATTAAACAATGATTCATATGCAGTTAGAAATTTACAACATTCAATTATATTGGAAGTAACTACTACCTGTTAGATATTGGAAGAGTAGCATAGCTTTCTTTTTAGATACTGTTTTTCAATGAAGTGTTTGCACAGCTATTAAAAGAACCCTGTAGCACAGGAGTTTTTCTAATCTGGAATTCTAAATACTGTGTCTCTCTCTTTTCTGTAGTATTTATATAGAAGTAATCGAAAAGACAACATATTCATTGATCCAATCTACCAGACATTTGAACAGGAATTAAATAAAATCCTTCGAAGCTGGCAACCAAGCATACTTCCAGATGGTAATTTTCTTTTTGTCGTGTATGTTTTTCATCTCTTAATAGTTACGTTAGAGATGTCTTCTAAGATGTAATTTAAAACTGTACCTGTTTTTAATTGTCTTGTTTCTGGGTAATCCATGCTACAAGAGTTTTTGCCATTGACTGTTAAAATTGACTATCCATTTTTAAGAGAGGAAGTTAAAATAAGCTCTTTGACTTCTACTTTTTACCTGAGCTGAATTTATTTTCTTGCCCTTTTTTTTCCCCAAATAGAAGCAGGCAGGCACTGGACTATATGTGAGTAGGGCTAAGAAGTGATGTATTTTAGCATTTCTCAGCTGGATTAGGAGGACCCTCTGCTGGGAGTCTTCTGCTCAGGAGGATGATCAGTTCATGGAGAAAGCAAATTTTTCCCAGCAGATCAATGTTGGTGCTGAACTGCAGAGTCAACTGTTCTTCCATTTTTCTCACAATGCTCTCTTGAGTGAGGTCTTCTGCTTGCCAGACCCCTTCCTTTCTCTTCTCAATATTGGCTTCTCTCAGTACAGCCCAGAGAGCCTTTGTGTTGGGCCCTTCCTGTATCTTATTATGGTCCAGGAGTGCTTTCCAAGTGAGATATCCTTTAGTAATAAGAAAGAAGAAGGTGCAACTATTTGGAAGCCTTAACCTGAGCAGAATAAAATTAACTCAAAAATATTCTTTTTCTGAGGGAATTAAGATTACTCCCTTGAATAATTCATTTTTATGAAATGGCATGAGAGCACTGCATGTCAGCAATGCTGTTGTAATTAAATAGAAATGTGTTCTCTGTGAAATTGGTGCTACTGATATTTCCCATTGACTGTCTCAGTGAGTGTCTGTGTCTTTAAGAGGTGGGTTTGGGGAGCGTGGACATATAATTAAATAAGTTTATCAGAAGCTTCTGTCATGAGCATTTTGTTGCATTTCACTGTTAAAAGAAACTTGATTTTTTTGCACCTTGACAGTCCATGGGCTAATCCATTGTATTTTCTCTAATACTCTTTTTTTTCAGGATCAATATTCTCTCGAGTTGAAGAAGATTACCTTTGGAGGATTAAACAGCTAGGATCGCATTCACCTGTTGCTCTGTTGAATACTCTGTTCTACTTTAACACTAAGTATTTTGGCCTGAAAACAGTGGAGCAGCACTTGAGACTTTCTTTTGGCACTGTTTTTAGACAGTGGAAAAAAAATCCTCTAACAATGGAAAGCAAAGCTTGTCTTCGATACCAAGTGTCTTCCCTGTGCAGAGCTGATAGTGAAGGTACTATGGCAGTTCAAAATTAGTCTTGCAGGAGCATCCACATGGCATTGATGAGGGACATCTGGGCACCTGGTCAGGAGCCACAGCTCTGCCTTTGCATAAAGTTTAGCAGCTCTCAGCTCCCAGATCTCGAATTGGAGCGTGTGGTCCATGGGGTCTAGAGGGTCTTTGTGCTAATTTGAGCCCACTGGTCTCCATGTGAAATGCTGTGACTTTGCTGTGGCTGTGGGTGGCATTTCCAGTTTGCAGATTTGCACAGCTCTGGTGACCGCCTTGCGGTACTTGGTGGGCTGCTTACACGGGGAAGTTTACTGAAAAATGTGAAGTAACTACAAGTTACAGCTTAGATGTTGTTGGTTTTCTTCTTAAAGATAAAATTGCTACTGGAAAAAGGAAACATGAAGATGATGTACCAGTATTTGAACAAATTGAAAACACATCTGATCCAGCTAGATGCCCCGTGAAAATGTTTGAGTGCTATCTGTCTAAAAGGTAAGCATGATATGGGGTAATTCAAACAGGGTCTAGAGCAAACCAGGTACAGAAAGGAACTGTTTTGATGCAACATGAAATGTGCTCAAGCAAAGGGAATGGACTGACATGCTTCTTAAAAATACCTAAATTAAAGTATTGAAATCTTTAGTTCTGTATGTGGACAGGATGTGCTAGAAGTGTGGGAGCAGTGGAGTACTTCAGTGTTAATTATCAAGGGCTCCCTCTGGGAATGACAATACAATTCAGTTTTCTTACCTGGGAATACCAAAGTAGCTCTGCAGAGAATTGTCAGCAAGGGATCTGGTAGGTTTTGCTACTGAGGATTTTGTTTGTGAGGTCCCCATCTCTTCAGTAAGAATTGGATTAAGACAACAGCTTTGCGTCACTATGGGTTATCAGGCATCTGAAACGTAGATGCTTTTGAGGTATCTAGTATGGAAGCATGTTTAAAATATTTTTTTAGTAGGAAAACTACTACTGGCAGTAAGCCAGTATTTAGAAATAGCTTGTTTCCTTCCAATCTCCACAATTAATTGTGCAGGAAGGAAGCAGAAATTAGTCCATTAAAAAACAACACTTAGGCAACTCTTAAAAAAATTAATTTAGTGGCTATATGTTTTGGAAGCTTAAAACCTAGATTTCTTGGAAAGTATTTTTCCTTAATTGTAACAGCCATTCAAGTGACTGATTTTAATGTAGATTTTATGTAATTTTAAGGGAGATGTGGGCAAATGATACCAAAGAAATAAAATCACCATGTATATACAACACAATAAATTAAGTATGAGACTCAGCGTGTGTTAGGACACAGCATCATAGTCTGAAAGGTGAAGAAACAGCTCACACACAGCATCAGCAGAAGTACAAATGGGATGTTACAGAGAGAAACAAGAGTAGCTTGTGGTTTGTTAATGCAACCACCTGTTTTTCATAAACTCAATTCTGATTGTTGCAGGGGCATTTTGCCTTCACTCTCTCTACTGTCATGGTTTGGAGAGGATTTGTCATTAAAAAGTCGGAGTTGGATTTTTGGACTGATTTACAAAGTCACTGGGGGAGAGACCACTTAATTTCTTTGTCTTCAGGAACATCTCAACTTTGGGGAAAAGAATGCACTGGAACCCTTTTGGAGCATCATTTATGGTGTGGTTTCAACCAATGCTGTCTTGCAGACATTGGTCACCATAGTTAACTAAAGCATCAGACTGCTTCTCCTGGTTCTGCTTCTAATTTTGTTGAAATAATTTTAATGAAATACTGAACACTGTAAAAACTACTGTAAAATTTTAGGTAATGCCAGCTGTTTGAAATATACTTGGCAACCAGTGGACAGCTGCAGCTGAAATTTCAGGATGCTTTCATTGACAGCTATGAAACACTATTAGTGTCTCAAATACAGTCTCAAACTGCACGAAGCAGGGTTTAGGTTGGACATTAGGAGGAATTTCTCCACAGAAAGGGTGATTAGACATTGGAATGGAGTGCTCAGGGAGGTGGTGTAGTGACTGTCCCTGGATGTGTTTAAGGAAAGACTGGACATGGCACTCAGTGCCATGGTCTGGTTGACATGGTGGTGTTGGGCCACAGGTTGGACTCGGTGATCCCAAAGGTGTTTTCCAACTTAATTGATTCTTTGGTTCTGTAATTGCTTGTTCCTATACAAATAGTGTTGTTTCAAGAAAGTAGGGAGGAGGTTAAAATATTTAAATTATTAGAATATTTTAAGCAACCATATTTTACTTCTTATCTGACTCTTAATCTGATTTAAGTGAGAGCAGAACAAGCCAACAATCATGGCAGCAGGTGAAGACCAACACCTGAAATCTTATCAGCCAGTTCGGGAAGGTGAGCTGGTAAAAATCCTTGTTTTTACTGAAGAAACATGAAATAGAATTGACTCCTGAAGTCTGCAGTATTTGTGAAGGAGGGAGCTTGAGTGAGCGCTTGCACATCCAGAATTGAAAATTGTTTTCTGAGACTTGCCTAAATGGATTAACTGCTAAAATTTCCTTAAAGGAGTCTTCTCTAGTGTCATAGAGGATGTTTCTGAGCTGGATCAAACTCCGTAGTATAGCGGGTAAGGAATTAAGGGATTAAGATTTATAGCAACCAACCTTTTAAATAAAATAGGAGGAGGAGGGATTTTAGCTGTGTATATTTCTGTGCATCTCAAAACTACCATCCTTGACTTTTCAAGGGAACTGCGGGCTCTACATTCAGAGGTAGGCATGTCATCCAGCAATTGTGTGAGCAATTACTGATACCAGTGTTTGGCCTCTTTGCAAATCACGGAAGGTAGTTTCTGGTTTAGCAAGTCCTGGATCTGAAGGTTTTTGAAGAGTCTGTGGTCTCTTGTGTGCTTGCTGAGTCCCAGGCATCTGGGTCTCTGAGGATGTGGGACTGGCTGGGCTTGAGCCAGGCCTGGCGTGGCTTCTTCTATCAACAAGACCACATTTCTTCACATTACTCCTTTTTGTTTGGTTGGTGTTGGGGTTTTTTGTAACTTGCCTGGGTACAGTTAGAGTTTTGTTTGTGCAAGACTTTGAAACTGCTAACGTACTGTTTTGTGCTGTGAGGCTATGTTTCTAACCCGCCTGTTTTCCTCCTTGTAGCCCACAGAATCTGAATCAGAGGACAGACATGTTCTATCTGCAGCCAGAGTGCTCCGTGTCTGCGGAGAGCCCCATCTGGTACACTGCCACTTCATTGGACCGCAACACTTTGGAAAATATGCTCGTACGGGTTCTTTTAGTAAAAGATATTTATGATAAAGACAATTATGAACTGGATGAAGACATAGATTAAAACAGACTTCCAAAAACTGTCAAGAAAACAAACAGCATTAGATATAGTCATGCTGCTAGACCTTTACTATGGAAAACATTTCAAGTTTACCCTTTGTTTTATCAGTTTTGTAGCAGTGTGTACCCTCACCCGGGTATTATCATGTAAATAGTTTGTGAGTGAAAGTCTCCATTATTCTGCGTAGTGGTTTTAGGATACATAACAAACACATTTCAGATTCTTTTTTTATTATTTATTTGATTAGGTATGTTTGTAACTTTTTACATTGCAAAATATGAATGAGAATGTGCCATGTGTAATTTTTTCTCCCCTTGTAGTAAGATACATCCATGTTGCACAACTCTGCTGTTGGAAGCTCCCTTGAGAGGAGGCTCTTTTAATGGCTTCTTAAACCAGATGGTTGTGTATGGGTAGCACTACTAAAGTTTAGAACTTGCTGTGTCTTTCAGAATTTTTAAATGAATTGTAAACTAATAGGTTTTTTACTTTTTAGTTACTGAAGCCTTATAAGGTTATGTAGAGAGATTCCATCTTATGTACCAAAAATAGACAAAAGAGAATGCTGTCAATATTGGTGTACTGTAATGTGAATCTATTCTGGTGAAAACATTTTTGTTTGCCCTTATTAAAACCTTAGTGTCCTTTCGTTATTTGAGACTCTCTCTCAATTGCCCCTACAAATAAAATATATATGTAAAAATGAATGAATGTAAGCTTAGAGCATGTGGTCATCAAGACATGTATTTTGTAAAAAAGAAAACTAAAACCAAAAGCCCCTCAAAAAAATAGGAAAAAAAGAAAAAGGAAAAAAAAGAAATGTCGGATGACGATGCTGTATAATCCTTTTTCATCTTTACTTTTCCAATCGTAAATGCCAGTACCTCATATTAATGTAAATTTGTCCTTTGTAGCCTTAGAAAAAGGGGTTCTGTGCCATATTACATGAAGTAATATGGTATGCTAAATTTTTAACTGTTTGTCCTTGCATTGCTGTATTTAAATACAGTCAATACTTGACTGTGGGTGGGAAAGTTCTTTTAACTAATGCCTCCATTCAAAAGCCATATGAGATGTGAAGTTGAAACAAGTCGAAAGACAATTTTTCTTGAAGGAAAGTCCCTTTATTTGCTCTATATCCTTTCCTTGTGCTTACTTTACTTAAGTAGTCTGATTTCCAGATACATGTTTAACTGCTTAAGTTTTGTTACTTGCTCTTATTTAACTAATGCAAACAATATGGTGGTTGAAGCAATGGTTTTGCTATTGTACTGAAAAAAATGTAGTAGAATATTCTACTATAAAGTAGTCATAAGCTAAAGTCTCTCCTAAATGGCATTAATTACCTGTTGAGAGGAATAATCTACTAAAGGAGAAACTTTGTATGTATATATATTACCACCTGAGGATTTATTTCTTGCAAGGACTGCATGGCTTTTTCATTTTCCTTAGCTTAAAAGAATGCACATAAGGATGCATCTTTCTATATAGATAAATAAAGCTTCAGTTGCTTTGTTTTGTTAAACAAGCTTATTTAAATTTCTGCTATTCTGGTGTGTCTGTGAGTATGTATTAATTTTAGGTATACCACTATTTCAAATGGAGATGGGAATGTACATGTTTAATTTTTCATTTCTTTCTGGTGGCATTACCCTTCCTGTGAAATCAAGAAATACAACACAGCACCAGTGAGTAGATCACCAACAGCTTCAATGCACTTTTCCCTTTACGAGTGAATACATAAGAATTTAGTTCATTAACACTTGTTTTTTCGAACAGCAGCTATAGAATGTGCCCATGATACATAAAAGGGGTGAAATCAGGAATTGTAGTCATTGTTTTGTTCTGGTCTCTCCAGCTTTTTAAACTTCTGACTTGACTGTAAGTTAAATTTGCATATGGGAATCATTACTAATTACCTGCCTAAAATGAAATTTGAAATATTTCATTTAAACGTAACTTTAAGTGTTTTGATAAATAGCAGTAAGGGTCACTTGCAGCCCCTTCTCTGTAGTTCTGACTTGGAGTACTTCAGCAGGGGCCTCAGTTGCTCCCTGATTACAAGTGTTTAATCACAAACACACTTTTGTGAAACTGCAAATCTTTAATGTGAAGCTTAAAGCTAAGTATATGTGTTGAGTGTTTTGTCTTAAGCAAGAGTTTTAAATTCTTCATCTCAAAATCAGATTAAAGCTATTTCTTATATAGTAAGGTCAGTCTTTAGTATGGCATGTTGAACAATATATAGGCATCTTCAGCATCAGTAGGAAATAATGCTTTCTAAATTTTATCAGAACTCACATTATTGTCATAAATTCCTTCCATTTTCTACCATCATGTGCCATCAGTAAAAATATCCAAGTTGGGGTTTGATATAGACATTTTTACAAATAGATCCTTGTTGGAAATATAAAGATGGTTGTCAAGAAAATAACTTCTATTCCAGAAGATGGAGCTATTCCATCATCAGCAATAATGTTTTTCAAGTGGTTCATGTGTTCAGATTGAACGTTGTAAACTGCAGAGATATTGCAGCCAAGTCTGCATCATGGTTCGATGTATGCATTTTATTCCTAAATTTGAATGGTGATGCGAAATGCAATAAAATACCTTAGTTCTGAAAAAATAAAGACATGCAATTTTATAATAATTAGGAGTTCAGGGCAAATCCTTTTTTTTTTTTTCCTTCCTTCTTTGTCAGAACTGTCAGCAGCTGGACTAGAATAATGTTGGTGTCAAGGAATTACATGCATACTGCTGTGCAGGACAAAATATGATGCTCTGTTCTACACAGACACGCAGCTTTCAGGTAATGATGTGTCTAAGACACCTGCCCTCACTTTCCTCCTTAAGAGGATGTGAAGTGGCACCCTGGCTGCTCTGGCCATCCCTGTGAGCTCTGGCAGAGCTCACCTGAGAAATGCAGTGTGGGGACTACTCTCTGTCTGCGCACAGCCCTGCAGATGGTCCTGGCCATGTGCTCCGGTCCTGGCACTGTTTTCCTAACTTCTCCAATCATGCCAACATGTGCTCTGTATCTCCTTGGTTTGAGATTGAGTTTTGAACAATTCCCAGCTGAAGAAGTAGACTTCAGACACTAAGAAAATAAGACAGCAACAGTAAGAAAATTACATAGAAAATATAATTGTGAAAAACCAATGCAATTTTCAGAAAATAAATGTACTTTGTTAGTCATCTTTTTCATCTGTGACTGTGTTCAGTCAATGAGAATAATGCAGCTTTTTGTAATTAGGGAACTATGCATAAATAACAACAGGTTGTGGTTGTGAAATGATTTAATGTGTACAATATTAATTACCTTTAAAGTACTCACAGTGGGACTCTACAGTGCAGCAAAATTTGTTTTCTTAGTATCTGTGACTCTGTCCCATGAGAGGCTGTATAAATAGGTGGGGGAAACAGGAGAAGTGGTCCATAAACCTTGCAGTCCCAAAAGGAGGTGCTGTGTGAGATGGAAGAGAGAAAGGCGTGAGTGGTGGTAGAAACTACTCCCATACCCATTTTTGTTTGTTAGTGTTAGGAATGGCAGTTAAATACTTGAATTTCCATATTTTAAAACACACACTTGTCAGTTCATTGCACTTAATGTTGTGCATTTTAGGTTGTGCAGGAGTGCATATGCTGCAGAGTAAGTGGAGTGGGAGCTGTAGTTACTGAGAATTAAGAGGGTGTTTGGTCATCGTAAGTGCGACGAGTCTCTGGATTATAACCCCAAAGGTTAATGGTGTTTTGGAAGCATTGAAGTTTGAGCTCCCCTTTGTTTGGGGTTAGAACTAAGCCACAGGGTTTGTGTGTGTCTCATTTGTGGGGGTTGTGAGTGCGGCCGCAGTGCAGGGCCTGCTTTCCCCAGTGGCTCTGTTAAGTGTGGCAATTTCCCATTTCTCAAGTGAGAAATAAATCTTTCCTCTGGCAGCTTTCGAATTTGAAGTGTTGACACCCAAAAGCCTCAGCACGCGAGCCGCCGCACTTGGCAGCAGCATATAATGGGGCACATGCTTTGAATCTCAGGCTGGCGTTCGCGTCTGTGACATTAATGAGCGTCCCCGACACCCGCGGGCGCAGCAGGCCTGTCCCGAGGCACGGAGCTGATGTGGGGATTGCTGCCTGCTCCTCACGCTGCTCCTGCCGGAGCTGATGTGGGGATTGCTGCCTGCTCCTCACGCTGCTCCTGCCGGAGCTGGCAGCCCCTGGCGGGCGGCTCGGCCTTGGCAGGGCCCGGCTCGCTGTGGGCACCGGTGGGCCCTGCTGCCCTCTCCTGCTCACGGGCAGCGCGGCCTGCGCCATGCCTGGGCCTCTGTTGTGCTCTTGCTTCGCTCTGGGAGCTCGCAGTCACTTCAGCGTGCCTTGCTGTGGGGCTGTGACGGAAACGTGTGACTGCCCTCAGCACTCCCAGCCCGGTTCTCCACTCAGTTCTCCCAGACAAAACACCAAAAAGGATTTGAGTGGGACACTAGCACAGTAAAGAGCATTGGAATGCAGGGGGAGATGTAAGTGGTGACCACTAGACAAGCTAGTGGTGGGCAAGAGAAGTGAGGGAATGCACAGGGAGACAGGACACAAAAGGCTGACTTTTGAACCACTACCGGAGTTTAAAAGTTGCAGGATTAATATGGACTTTCTGATGAGGCCTTCTGAGCTTCTGACAGCTGTTACAAGTTCCCGCATAGATGGGCTCAAAGCTTGTCACCCAGCAATTGCTGTATGCATGGTGGATGTGGAAAAGAGGTATGTATTTTAAAGGGTTTTGTCTGGCTAGTTTTATTTTCAGGAAATTGGTGTGTTGGTGTTTCCAAATACTTTTGGAAATATTTTTATTTTGAAAATGCTTTTGTTTCCTCAACGATTGTGTTGCTCCCAGTATTGTGTCCCAGGTGCTGGTGAGGTGTTGCAGCTCTTCTACTGATTGTTCCATGAAATGCTTTTCTATCTCCAGTGTGCTGC
>VZRL01004617.1:67374-123584 GCA_013397895.1 Origma solitaria
TGCCCCCCCCCGCCCCCCCCCCTTATTTGTGGTTGGGTTTGGTTTGGTTTGGTTTGTGAAATGAAAGGAGAAAATCTCTGAAGGTAACAGAGTTTTTTGAAAACTCCTTCAAGGACACCATCAGCCATTTCCTCTGTTGCTGGCAGGAGGATGTGAGAGGTGGCTACTGGCAAGGAGCCATGGAGTAAGTAACCCCCTTGTTTGTCATAGCTAGGAAAAGCTATGACATGAGTGCCCAGACTCTGCTGCTCCCCTCAAGAAGCGTGGTTTTACCCAGGCAAACCAGTGTTGGTGCCAGTCCTGGAAACACTTCTGAGCAGAGCAATTCCTGCAGATGTTCACAAAAAGCAAATAAAAAAAGAAAATGAGAAGATCAAGCTCAACTTTGATTTCTACTCAAGTACTTTTTCAAATTCCAGGAATGTGAGTATGATTGGGACATGAACATGATCAGAGTTTTGCTTTCTCTGTAATGTGGCATTTCCCGGAGAGGTGGCATGTGGCACTTGGTGAGGGCCATTTCTGGCTGGTACCCTGCCTTGGGGCAGGGGGCAATGTCAAAGCAGCAGCAAAGCTGCTGTTTTCCTTCCTGACGTGAGAGCTGAAAGCTTCCTAGAATTGTTCCCCACGTTTAAATCTTTGCTGTGTATTACATGCCTTTGCCCAAATTAGTGAGAGTTTAACAGAAGTGCAGATACTGAAAATGGGTGTCCCTCTGTCACCAGTGCCTGCACCTCTGTGGGAGGCAAAAGCTTTGGAAGGCAAAGCCCTTGGATGCCAAGGAGGGAGACAGTAGTTTGGACTTGAGAGATCTGGAAAGAATGAAACCTAACATTAAACCAGCTCCTTCTTTGAGTTATGCCTGTTCCTGGGTTTCAGTTTGTATACTAAAAAAAAAAAAAAAAAAAATCGTTTTGGTGGCTAGATTTTCCCAAGCACAAGAGGTTGCTTTGGTTTCTCTCAGAAGAACTCCTCAAGGATGGGTCTTCTGCTCAGTACAAGGAGAGTTAGGTTTATTAACATCTTCTTTCTTTTTTTGTGCATTTGTTGATTTATTTTATTTATTGAGATAACTGTTCCTGGTTCACAGTCACAGAAGAGGGAAGTGTTCAAAGCATTAGTGGGTTGTGTCATGTGCAGTGTGCCTAGGTACTTGTAAATGCCTACTCTATTTTGGTTTCATACTAAAATTCTAGTTCATAAAACATGAAACCTCTGTGTCCTTTCAGGCAAAGGAATGGGAACATCCCTGTCATCTGTGTAATTTAAACTGCTGACATTTCATTTGTGCCAAAACACTGAAAGTGCTTTACTGGTTTAAAATACAAAATATTATTTTATTTCTTAGTATGTGAGCTGAGTAAGTCATTAAGATTACTTTCAGTCATGAAGGTTCTTTCTGCTTTCAGCATGCATTATAAAAGGCAATATGTGTAGTATTTGCATTTTTAGTCTTTAATTAACATTTTTGTTAAATGCCCTGCTTGGAAGGGTAAGGATAAAGCTGTGTCATTGAGGCAAAGGAAGGGGCCCACCATCATTGCAAAATCATCAGCCTTGGTACTCTGGAAAAAAACGAATTCCAAAAATCTTCCCTCCTCATTAAATCATAGAATATTTTCTGTTTGTCTTTTCTCCAACCCCACATATGACATCCACATTAGTATGTAACAACTCTATTGTGGTAATCAAAAGAATAAATACAGGAAGGTTTATAATTTGATTTCTATTAATGTAAGAAATAAAGCTTTTTTTATTCCTTTTTTTTCCCTCTGATGAATTCTGGCTGTATCAGTGACCAATAGGTGATTAAAGGTGAAAGTTTAAAAAAAAAATAAAGACAAGCTTTGAAAGAGAACAGGAGGAAAAGCAGTCTTTGGCCCTAATGTCAGCTGAGGGAATTGAAAAGGCCCTTGAATTCACTACCAGTATGTCCATTCAGTTGAGGCTAGTGGGAGAATAGGAGCCCAGGCACCTTTTGCAATGGACAGGCTTGTTCATATACGTGTTCCTGTATATTGCACAGCTCCTGTAGCCAATGTACTTGAAGCGATATAGTTCAAAGAAGTGTTTGTAGATATATAGAATATCTGCATATCACCATTCATCCAGAGAGACAGCCATATTGCACTGAAGCTGTCATCTCTGAGGACCTTCAGGCAGAAAGTATTTCTTAAAAATCCCACCTCATCCCCAGAGGTGGTGTCCAACGTGTGTTTTGGCATATTTTTTAAAAGTGTGCTCACCCTCGGGGGAGAACATTCTCGTCTGTATCATTGGTGTCTCATCAAGATACAATGTGATTTCTCCTCCAACTTCAACTGGAGAATCCCACAAAGGAAGAGATGAGGAGGTTCAAAGCAGCAGCTCCTCACATCAGCTAAATCTCCAGAACCACAGGCCAGTGGTGAGTTAAGTTTCAGTATGTTGCCAGTAGAAGAGAGAGACTTATGAAATACCAGAGATTAGCTCAGTTGTTTAGAGAATGGTGCTAATAATGCCAAGGTCATATGTTGGATCTCTGTATGGGCCATTCACTTAAGAGTTGGACTCGATGATCCTTGTTGGCCCCTTCTAACTCAGAATATTCTGTGAGTTTGAAATTTCTTGGTGGCTCTGCAGTCAGTTTTACGAGGGGCCAGATTTAGTGCTGCAGTTATTGAACTTACTAAGGACCAGTGCACAGCAAAGGTGTGAAAAGGATTTTCTAGGCCGAACGATTTGCAGTATTTGAGCTCAATAGGGAGGAAGTGAATAGCAAGGGATGTTAGTACAAACTGTTGAGCAAAAGAAATAAAAGTCAACAAGGAGAGCAATGCTGCCTTCACAGTGTTCTGTTACTCTGCAGAAATCCATTGGAGTGGGATCTCAAAGGGGAGCACTGCTAAATCTTCTGTGTAAGGGTGGGTGTATTTTTGCATCAGGAGAGCCATCACAGAAATAATGTATAGATTTTTTATTTTTTAAGAATGCAAAAAAGTGACACTTCTCCATTGTTTGTTTGTTTGTGTGTTCAGGGCTGAGCCGCTTGTGTGAAGAAAGACTGAGAGAGCTGAGGTGGTTCAGCCTGGAGAAGAGAAGGCTCTTAAGGAGACCTTACAGCAGCCTTCCAGTACCTGGAGGGGGCTTATTAGAAAGATGGGAACAAATTTTTTTACCAGGGCCTGTAGTTATAGGACAAGGGTAATGTTTTTAATTTAAGAGCAGTAGATTCAGACTAGATGTAAGGAAGACATCATTTACAATGAGGGTGGTGAAATACAGGAACACCACCCATAGAGGTGGTGGATGTCTTATTGCTGGATAGATTCACAGTCAGGTTAGGTGGGGCTCTGAGCAAACAAACTATTCCAGGATGCTGCGATTCTAAGCAGTTTCTCTGACTGGGATCACAATTGTTGGTGAGCTCTGAACATGTATAGCACACCTGTGACAAACTGACCTTTTTCTTTTAACAGAAGATGTTATTTTCAATCTAAGCATTTTGCATAATAATTACGTTTTTCCGTAGTGCCAAACAGTATTTATTTCTTAAATACAAAATTGCAACATGTCTTTTAGCCTTTTAAAGCTGTATCACCTGTTGCTGAGAGGTCCTTACCCAGTGGTGGCTGCAGGAAAGGAGAACAGTGACAATGGCTTCCATGAGATTTGTACATAGTTCTGCAGGCATATTATGGTGATTTTTTTCCAGTTACAGTAAGAATTAAATAAGGGATTTTTTTCCCTGTAAAAGGGAACATTAACTCTGTTTACTTTATAGTGCTGTAGTCTCTGCCAGGTTTGACTTCCATACGGCTTGGGTTAGAAGTTTTGTCTCCCATCTTCACAGAAGAAACAATGTGTGTCAGCAGGCAGGTAGCTTATATAATGCTACTCCATAATTTGTAGTAATTTTCAGCATAATTGTCAGTTGTTCAATGTTCCAAGTGCTGTAAAAGAATCTCACTGGCAGTGCCAGCCAAATTAGCTGGTGATGCATGAGGGAAGGCAGACCACAGTGCAGCCATTGCATGTTTCTCATTGAGGCAAAAAAGCATTAAAAGACAAATGATATATCAGAGCTTTTAGTAAAGTATATGCTCTTCCAACAGAAGACAATTGTTTGAAGTCTTTTTCTTTCTTTTTTTTTGACAAATTTGGTGTTGCTGACAAGACGAGAGCCTTTTTATGCCATTGTGTGAGGTGTCTGAGACGGTCACGTGGATGCGTGCACAGCCAGTGCCCTACAAAGCCCCCAGTGCATCACTGACACCACATACAATGAAAGCTTGATGTAACCACATTTTTGTTAACTCTGTGAAAACTCAGGAACATGAACAATGCAGGTCCCAGAGAGTTTCATATTAAAGTGAAATGAGATACAATAATTACGTAGTACTGTTAACAAGCAAAAGGTTTTAAAAAAATCAATTTCGTTTAAGAATGAGGGGGAAATAATAATCTAATTTCAGCTCTCTTACTTTCCTGAACTTTCTTTTCAGTGCTGCTGGTTTCCAGGCACATGGATGTGGTATAATAAAGCAGGGCAAGATAGAGCCAATGTTAACCAGATAAATTCAAATGAAAATATGATTAAAAAGCAGTTGGAGTGTGGTGGGAATTTTGCACTGCACATTTTTCAGTCTAATTTGACAGACAAGAGAGATATAAAGTGAGGCAGCAGAGCACTGCAGGAGGCCTGCAGCCACCCCCAGGCACAGGGTGTATGGGTACCTGGTGTGGAGGAGGACTGAACCAAGCAGCAGTGATTTCATCGCTGACTCCCTCAGCATGGATGGAGAGGTGTTGGGAGACCAAGTCCACTTGGAGACCACTGGGTGCATGGGGATCACTCCACCTAACGTGCACACCCTGCAGCCCAACAGACCAGGTTATATTCATGAAGCCAATACATATTCTCTACATTTCTATTTACATATTCATTACATTTCCTGAATAAGTGCATATATGTTAATTATTTCTTTGGACTTTTTTGGATATGAGTAGGGGTCTCTTGAGGGTCTTTGGTGGTCATTTGGGAACATTCCATTCCCTAAATTTCCCTTTCATGGTTCCTGATCTTCTAACAAATCTTTTCTCCTTGAGAGTATCTCAAATATGTAGTCAGGTCATGATGCACTTTTCTTATCATTCTTTGCTTTGGCACACTATCTTTGTTTTCAAAACTAAGTCATCTGCTAGTACATATTAATCACTGATGTAGGTAAATAAGGAAGCACTAACTGGCACAAGACTTACTAGTCACAGATGTAGGGAGTTAACACAAAGTCACATTAATCTTTGGCATTTGTACTAAGCACTATATGGTACAAAAATAAGCATTAACCACAGATATAGGGATCAAACACTATTGCGCTAAAGTTAAAAGAATTTTCTGACATCTTTCCCCACTGCTGCATAGACTCCTTTTAAAGAAATATAACTTGTTTGGTAACGCTGCCATGGAGTGTTGTTAGAGGATTATTTCTGTGTTGATAGCCATGTCACACCTGGTTGTTGTCATAGCCCATATGAGCTTGAGTTTCCTGAGCTGGCTGCACTGTGGCTTTTCTGTATGGCTGTGGGCAAACAAAATCAAAACTGGAAAACCAAAGTAACAAAATTCCCATTCCTTGCCTGGCTGCTACAGAGTATGAGGAGGTTGGGCAGTACAATAACTACCTCTGTGTAAGTGCTGGAAACAGTCATTTAACTATTTAATTATCACTTTTGCTGAATAAATGCTGCTTCAGTTGCTGTAAAATAGCATGGATTCTGGAAGAAACAGCAGATCTCTGTGGTGGCCAGCAAAAGGATCTGGATTTGGTGGGCAGTTTCCCATGGGAGGGGAACCTCTGACATCTGCAGGAATGGTCACACTGATTCCCACACCGGACCCTATTCACAAGTTACCCTATGCATACTCTGCATCCCAGGTGTGAGCAAAATGGAATGGCAGTTGATCCCCAAGGGGCTGGATCCAGGTACGAGGGGAGCTGAGATGCAGTAAGACTGTGGAAGCTATGCAAAGGCAGCCTATCATCAGCCACACTGGAAGAATAAAAGAGATCCATTATAAGGCTGTCCTGAAAAGTGAACTTTTGAAGATATTATGAAAAATATGTTAAACAATGTGAAAAAGTCCCTGGCAGGATAACCAATCTCTGTAAAATGAGCAGAGAAGATTTTGTTTGAATTTGAAAACCTGAGCAATGTCCCCCATGAGAGATGTAAAATACTTTGGACTATAGGATGTCTCATGTGGTTTTTCTGTGCACGGGAGTTTGTACACAACATTTTTTTAGGGCTATGAGAGATTTGGGGAAGGCCCAAGCCTACTTTGTTTTTGCCAAGTGAAAAAGAGGCCACTAGGACAGACTATCTCTTTGTCACAGAAGAAAACACAAGCAATTGAGGGAGGAGCAATATGCTGTGGAGTAGGATTTCAAAAAGAAGAAATTGAGGTGGTGCTGTGATTCAGATTGATTGGGATTTTTTTTCCTCAGCAAGGGGAACCACCATTGTGTAAAAACTGAACATCAGTGAGCACCTGGATTTCAACGAAGTTGGAGAAGATTTGGTTCAGACGATAAGTTAAATTGGCTGAGCCAGAGGTGTTGCTTGGAAAGGTTTTGGGGCTCAGAAGCAGGATCTGAGGGCAGGGAGATGTTTGCTGCCTCACCAGTGTGCCCCACCATGCACACAGCCATCAGCTTTCATTTGGACCTGCTGCTGTAAGGCTATTCTAAATATGCTAAATTTAAAAAAAAAAAAAAATCAAGACAAAATCCCCAGCCCTGAGGCACCAGGCAAACAGTGTCCACAGTGCCCCAAGCCAGCCCTGTCTTAAGCAGATTTGCCATAGAGAGGTGGGTGGCAGAGCCCATAGCAAAGCAGTGTGGGCATCACAAATAACGATGACTAAGTGTAAGAAGCAGAGAAGCAGGAATGTCCAGGCTGAACCTCGGGCTGGGATGTCTTTTGAGCTTGGGCTTCCTCGCCATATTTTCATCTGGAAGCTCTTGGCACAACACAAGGCAAACAGGCTGGGGCACCAGTCCTGTGGGCTGGAGGTGAAACCCTTCTTCCCTGACCCTCAGCAGGGAGAGCTGCCTGCCCTCTGGCACCTGCAGCTGCCTCCCTGCTCCTCTGCTGGCCCCAGGAGCCCACAGCACAAACCTCCCAGTGGTTCAGCACAGCTAAACTGTTTTGCTCAGCTTCAGACAGCACCTCACTACCTTTTATTTTCATGTTGATTTGATATGCAGATCCCTTGAAAGATAGCAAAAAGAGCTAAGCCAAGAAAGATCTGGTTTAGTTGTTCATATCACTCAATAAAGAAATGAAAACTATTTTCATGTTTTTATCAGCATACTGTCTGTAACCAAATTGACCCATGAAGGTGCATTTTTGCTTTATTGTATCTTGATTTCTTTCTTAAGCGCTACATCAATGCTGCAGTACTTGTTACAAACCCAGACAGAAAGATCTAATCAGTAGCCTTCAACCTTTTGGTATTTATTGTCATCATAATTTACCAGCGTGCCAAGAAAGAAAATAAACACCACTAAACAGTGATAGTTCATAAAGTATGAAGCTGATACCATATTAAATCAGGTTGTCTTCAGTGGTGTCCTATAGTTCTGTGAAAGAAAGTTCTTGCTCACTGGTTTAGCTGGTCACTTTATTTTAAACACATCAGGACATTTTTTTTGGAAGATGGAGATTTCTATCGAGCGGCATTGGCCAGACTCCAGATTTCTTCTATTCATCGAGAGCTATAACAGTACTGAACACATAGCTGTGAGTGTGAAAGCAATGTTCACCCCTGCATTTTTGTTTCTGTTCAGTCCTCTTGTCCTTTTAGACAGCATAATAGAAGTGCTGCAGTAAGCAGGGTCAAGTAGGATATGCCAGTGAGAAATGTTAAAATGAGACTATAGGCTGCGATTATGGGCTCTAATGTGTGATGAATCCTTTTTAATCACATGATACGAACTAATGTCACCATTTATTATAAAACAACAAAGTGTTCAGCTACAGGAGGAATAGAATGGATGACAACTGCATTTTTAAATGTTTTGTTTAAGCAAGTACAGTGTGATCTTTTTAGATAACTAGGAAAAACTGAAGTTAAAATAAGTGCAAGTATTTCCAGATGGTTTTGATTAGAACAAGTGTCTTTTCAGGACATGGGGATTTATCCCCTGAAAAGGGGATGTGCAATCAGTATCCACCTGCATCTTTGAGCACAAGTGAAAACTAAACTTGTTACAGTAAAAAAAATTAAACAGTGAATTCAAGATATGTTATTAAAAATGTAAATACAAAAAATTTGAAGGCAATTCTGTTCTAAAATTATTTCTAATAGCTATTTAAATATAATTTTCTTAAGTTATAGACTTAGTTTCATACTAAAATGAAGAAAAGTCAGAAAATACTGCCAATTTTGACACATCTTCAAGTGTCCATCCAACCTTCTGGTTACAGATATCACAAAATATTTCTAGTATACAAGACAGTCAAAAAGAATTGTACCTGAAGGGAAGGTGGTGCGTGGAATGTGGTGAGGCATTCCAGTGGGTTATCATCACTCAGAAATCATGGCTACAACACTGTTACAAGTGTGGAGGCCAGTTTGCCCAGCCACTCCAGATCTTCTGCTCCAGATAATAGAGCTGATTTGCTGAATATATCCTGCTTTGTATGATTAATTCAGTTCATTTCTTATCTAGTTTAATTCATAGGAAAGGTCAGTAACTCCTGGGACAGGGTAGGGAGAGTATCAGTGGGAAGCACTTATTTAACTCAAATACCCAGCAGCCAGGTAAACTTATTTGATAATAAAACTGGGGGGCAGAGTCTCTCTGACTGGCTTTTTAAACTGTTTGGAAGTCCTGGTGGGAAGCACAAAAGCATTGCTATGATTTCCTCTGCCTTCTGCCACCCCAAACCAGACTGTCATGCCTCCCCTCTGCACTGCACAACAGCCCTGATTCCCCAGCTTTCTGGAGCAGGAATCGGTGCTGCTCATCTTCTCACTCTGCTCCCTAATCATCAGATTTTAACTGAATGTTGCTATAAAGCTACTGATGTCCCAAAGACTGGCCTCCCATGACCCTGTGTATCACTGGAACCTCGATACCAGGACATTATTGGTTTCACAGGTTTAAAGTGGATTGATTTAGACAAAAAGTGGCAAAAAATCTTTGTGCCTTGCTCTGTAAAATAGTTTTGTAAGAAATGGTTTAGAAGTATATGAACCAGGAGATTTAAATTTGGAAGAGGTATACCATGGTGGAGTGTCTTATGGGGAAAAAAACCTGCAGTGACAAAGTGCAAGAGTTTCTTCCATTTCCAGAGCTTCAGGTTCATGAATAAGAGCATGTCACCATTCCTGCACTAACCCTTTCTTGGCATGTGACCACACTTTTAGTTTTTGAAAGAAAGCTCTGCCTACTATTGTCTGGCTTTGTTGTTACAGGATCTTTGCTGATAGATGACATAAGCATTGTTGGAGATTATTCTGTTTCACAGCCTTTCACAGAATCACAGAAGGGGTTGAAGTGACCTCCAGAGACCACCTGGTTCAACCTCCTCCTTCAGCAGGACCACCTAGAGCTTATTGCCCAAAACCATCCCCAGATGACTGTTGAAAATCTCTGCATGATAGGAACCTCATAACCCCTCTCAGCAGCCTGTATCAGTGCTCAGTCATCCCCACAAGTAGAAAATGTGTTTTCCTACATTCAGAGAAAACTTCCTCTGTTTCAATGAGTGCCTGTTGCCTCTTCTGTTCCTGGGAAGACTCCAGCTCCATCTGCTTTGTACCTTCTCTTCAGGTATTTCTATATATATTGATAAAATCCATCAGAGCTTTCTCCAGGCTCAGCAGTCCCAGCTCTCTCATCCTTTCCTCTTAGAAGAGATGCTTCTGTCCTTTCATCATCTTTGTGGCCCTTTGTTGGACTCTCCAGTAACTCCACGTCTCTCTTGAACTGGGGAGCCCAGCCCCGGATTCAGCACTCCTGGTATGGCCACACCATGACTGAGTGGAGGAAAAAGATCCCCTCCTGTGACCTGCTGACAGTGCTCTGCCTTAACACAGAAAGTCAGGATTAGAGGATAACATCAGGTTTCCTTGCTGACAGGGCCCACTGCTGGCTCACATTCAACCTGGTGTCTACCAGCATCCCCAGGTCCTTTTCTCCTAAACTACTTTCCAGCTGTCTGGTCCCCAGCCTGTGTTGGTACCTGGGGTTATCCCTCTCCAGGCACAGGACTTTGCACTTCTCCTTGTTGAACTTCATGAGGTTCTTGCTGGCATGTTTCTCCAGCCTGTCAAGGTTCCTCCAGATGGCATAACAGCCCTCCGGCTTATCTGTCACTCCTCCCAGGTTGGCACAATCTGCAAACCTGAGAGCACAGTCTGCTCCACCATCCAGATCATTCACGAATATGTTAAGCAGGTATGCCCCGCTGCTGTTCTCTGGGTTACACCAATAGTCACACCTCTAGTTATTGGCCACCAATTAGATTTTGTCCCACTGGTTGTCACACTCGGGGTCCAGCCATTCAGGCAGTTTTCAATTCATCTCACTGCCTGCAAATCAGACAATGTCAGAAACCCTACTGAAGTCTAGGTGGGCAACATCCACTGCTCTGTGCCCCTCCTAACAAGCCACTCATTTAATCATAGAACTTTGTCAAGGGGTTAGACATGAAGCTATGATCTTTTTGTTGCAGCAAACAAGGTGGGCTGGCATCCTCAGAAAAACTTTTATTTTTTCTTGCTTACGTGTTTCTGCTGACTCCAGCCATTCCAAGCCTGTTGAAGAGCTATAAATAAACCAAATCAAACCAGTGTATAACTGGGTGCTCTGCAGCAGTGACTCTCTTGTCAAGTGAAGCATAAGACTGACAAAGTAATTATGAGTAACACAGATGCACCTCGCTGTCCTGTCACATTCAAACTTTGCAAATGCACATTAAGAGAGTTACAAAGTTGAGGTTTTCTAATCTGAGAAATCAGGACAAAACAGGCGAGTGAGAAGGAAAGAAAAAAACATTAATTCTGGCCATTTCCAAACAATGGGTAGTGAAAGAGAGTGAATGACTCAGCTCAGGTTGGACAGAGAGCCCACAGCAAAGCTGAAGCCTAAACCTGCATCTGGGCCTTTCTCCAATTCCACAACCACAAAATCGTTCTTGTGAGTTTTTAATGTCTTTTATGCTGAATACAATCAAATACTTTTAAGAGTATATTTATGAAGTATGCAACTAAATAACATTCACGTGCACCAGAATTCACAGAGGAAATTATTACATCAGGTTAGCATATAAAATCTCTGAAATCCAAGAGAAGTACTGTCTTCCCTGGAGACAGGAAAGTGCAGACAGGATGTCTATGGTGAAACAGGAGCTCCTGGAGAAGATGGACACGGATCTGGCTGCACATCAGAAAATCTGTAGCTCTGCAGCCAGGAAATACGATTCACATGTCAGCTATGTAACACTTGCTTTTTCATACAGGCTTTTTCTTGATGGGAACCCCGTTCCACCATTATTTCATGAACACCTGGCAAGAGCATGGTGCAACATTCTGTGCTCGAAGGACAAGCCTGCAAAAAACATGTGTGGAAAGAAGAATGTGGCTGCTGATTGCTGTGCCCACAGTACTTTCTCTGCTTCATTGATTTCTGTCTCCCTTACAATGATGACAGCAATGGGAGTTCAAAATGTGGCTTCGGATCAGAAACATTTTCACACAACTCTGCTAGAAGGAAAGGGAAATTAAGGTCAACAAGAAAGGAATACTACTGTGTGTTACCAGAAATCATGTCCGCAATTTCCCATATCCTGAAGTTGCATGATTTACTGCTGAACTAAAGACAATACTGCTAGAACATTGCAATACAGTGCCCCATCTAAATGGTCAACATGGAAATTTTTTTCTGTTTGAAAACACAAAATTGGAAAGGCCTTAAAGAGCTAAAGGGAAGATCAGTCAGGAACAAAAAAAATTCCCTGAACAGCTCAAAGTTCATTTAGAGTGGAACAGCAGTTTGTTCTTCATTGGGTAATCAGCATGCAACATTTTCTTCCTGCAAAGCTCCCAGGAGAATTAATGTCCGAGGCAAGGTGTTGCCCTCTGAAGCTGGAGGAAGGGAAATGTCAGAGGACACCTGGTAATTTATCCTTGTTACCTCCTCAAGAGCAATAACTATGTTTTCCATGTGAGTAGAAGTTTACAAACCCAGACACTCCATGGGAAACTAGAAAGGCCTGTCTTGATCATTCAGCAGTTGGCACCTTTTTGCCTCAGCGCAGGCTTCTCAGAGAAAAGCCTCTTACTGCGGTGTAGGTAGCTTCACATAATGTCCTTACAGTGACCATGGCCTTCACATCCAGCTGGTTTGCTGTATCCTGCTGCCGTTGGGTGTGGACATTACGTGATATCCGTGTCTCTTAAACCTCTGAACTTCACGAAACAGCGATTAACAAAAGCAGCGTGAACAGTTCAAATGGCAGGAAGGATGCCTGTAGACCCTCAGAACTAAGGCAAAGAGCTAAGACTGTGATCGCTGTATGACAACAAGCAAACAAACATGCCAGAAAAGTGAATTATTTATTTGACAAACATGACCTTAGAAAAGTATTGCTCCTATTTCTCCTAAAGGATACTAAGGTCCTATACTCTTTTGTGGGAGCTGGGTGGGTTTCCTGCCCGTGGCTTACCAACCCTGGGGAAACCCTGATACCTCTGCCCTAAGTTAGGAAAGCACTTGCCAGAGGAAAAGATGGGAGAAATAAAACATTTGTCATGCACTGGGGAATCAGAGGACTGAGGAGTAAATCACTGTCTTGAATTACCACTGTCTCCCCATTGGCTACCTGATGTGCTGGCTTGAATGGGATGGGCTATCTGTGCAGCACTTCAGCAACCAGCGCTGGATGGGATGTGTTCTGTCCTCCACACAGGAATATGGGGTGTGGGAGTAAGGCATGTGACCTGAGGACTACACTTTCATATGTTTGTGCCCTGAAACAGGTTTGTCTGTTGTAGCTGGGCCTTTAGAAAGCTACTTGCAATTCCCCAGTCCAGTCATCCTCTGCATTTGATGAACTGCTCTGAGCTTTACTGTCAACTGTTCTTGGACTTCTGAGTGAGCCCTTCAGAAGTCATAGCAGGCGTGATCAGCTCTCTGGGGAGGGAGGAGTAAAGCACACAGTAAAGAAATTTCCAGGAAAGGGTCTATTGTTGTTCATTGCCATTTTCTGAGAAAAGTAGGAACCTAGGACCCCATATGAGATTAGAGACTTACAGAACCTTAAATAATGGGTGGACTGATGACTGTGTTTCTGAGGTGTGAAAAGATGAACAACACAGACTTCTGGTTTGTCTACAGGGACAAGCCAGGTAGGACCAGAACTACACAGAATAATTACTTTTCCTAGCAGAGGAAACCTTGTTCAGGTCTGCAGCAGGTAAGTTATTCTGAAATTCAGAATAATTCTTTATTTTCTTGGCAATGTGAATACATATAATGCATAAGAAGAGAAATAATAGAGGAGAAATCAGAGTGTGGAAACACATCTTTTGGCTATATTTTAATAGCAGTTTTACTCCTTTGAAATGTAATTTTTCCGTTTGATCCCAGTCTTGTAGAAATGTGAGGAAGCCTTTAAGACTTCTGGATCAAACCCATAAAATGGAAAGCTATTTTGCATCTAAAACATAATTCACCAGCGTCTGCTAACCCACCTGTTCAACATGTCCTACTGGGACAGTGTTCACCATATATGCTTTCTTCGTGGTTATATCCCCTTCTGAAACTTCCCATAAGGGACCATCCTGTGGGGGGTATAATTTTAGAAAGACCTTGCAAGTTGCTGGATTTTCAAACACACATTTCCTAGGCAGATAATTTGTGAAAGGAAAATCAGAAGCAAGGACTTTGCATCATGCACATTTTTCCCGTATTGAGTCATTTTACACTAAATGCATTCCTCCTGAAATTATCTGTCTTTGTTCATTCCTTAAAGTATTGTGGGGCTTATACAAATAAAAATTCTACCCAATTTAATTCAAGCTCAAATACTAGCAAATTAACTTCTCTTGTTTTTTTCTTCTTGGCAAAGCAAATCCAGTGGTATTGATAATAAAATCTCTGAGAAGATAGATCCTCTGCTAAAGCTACAGAGATTATTAAATTGAAAAATATGTTGATCATGGCAGGTCTGGAGATTCAGTTGTCTGCTTACAATATTCTGATTACCTTTTTTGACCATAGGGTCATCATTTTATGAATGAGGGTTGTTGAAGTCACTCTAATATGCCTCCACTCAGGCTGGGGCAGGATGGAAGCAGAGAAACCCACAACAGTTGTGTATGTCCTCATGCACTTCTTCACTCGAAAATGAATTTAGGCGGCTGTTTGGGGGTTGTCATTATAGAGTGGAATAAAAAAAATCAACAAAAAAACCCAATTGAGAAATTGAGAGATACCAACAGTTTAGAAAAGTGGACCAGGTTTATTTTCTCAGAAAACAATTGTGGACTGTGGTTTTCTTTTTTTTTTTTGACAGTTATTTTGTCTAAGACGGCAATAATATGTTTCATCTTGAAGTATCTTCCTGGCAGCAGATATCCTGTGTACAGACTATGAACAAAAAGATGGTGGTGTTGATGTTTAAGTAAATCAATGCAAAGTGTCAGGACAGCCTGTGCTAATTACACTAATGATGTTGTTTGCTTTGTCTCTACGAGTTTTAGATTTTTTTTGCAACCTGCATGAGGCCAATGTAGTAAACACAATAGTGTTAAGTGAGATTTAGGTATGAAAATTATGAAATGCTACAACACCCTCCTTCTTTATGTCATTTGAATGACTTTTTATTTTCTCTAAAAGTAAAGCTGAAAGAAACAGCTTCTTTTCTGGGCTGTAGCCACAACATACCTTCCAAACCTCATGTGCTGGCATCCAGCTTGTCATTTGTTCTGTCCTTACATCTCTCATCATTGCATCTTTCAGTGTCTTTGCATCTCTTGGTCTTTGCATTATTCATCCTCGCATCCCTCAGCATCTCTTGGTGGTCTCGTTTAACATCAGCCTGTAAGTGCAGCACACCAGTCAGACCTGTGCAGTATCTACTGCTAGTTTGTTCTGGGAGAACTCATCTCCAATCCCCCTCTATGTGTCACAGCATCAAAGGAAACATTATATTTTAATATAATGTTAAAAATAACTTCCCAACAAGATGCTAAAACATTTCAGCTCTCTCTTTATGTTAACCATTTCCCCCTCAAGTGTTCTGTCAAAGCTGAAAGTTGCTGTCTACCGGGACCAGCAATTTGATGATGCTGAAGTTTTCTTCAGCAAATCAGAAGCATCCTCTTCCCTCCACACCAGTTCAGAGTACTTCCAGCTGGGATCTCAAGTGCTGGCGTAATGGAGGAGAAAGAGTGAAGGCCTGAGTGCTGTTGCGCTTTCGGTGCTTGACCTCATCACTAGCACTGTCAACAAGTTGTCAACATCTGCACAGGAATGGGGGGATGAACAGCTGGGCACCATTTCTGTTGCTGCAGGCTGGACAGAGTCACCTCCACAGCCCAGAGGCTCTTCCCAGTCCTGCCAGTCCCCCAAGTGCCATCCCATCCTAGGCCTAGTTCATGTCCAAGCCTACTCCACAGCCCTTGTTCTACACTTTTTAAGATCCTCCAAAAACAGACGACCATCTGCAATTGCTTTCTGAAATCAACCATAGGTAGGTATTCCCCACTGAAAGATTCTGGGGCAGTGTTAATAGGATCTAAAAGACAGGCTAAGAATGCAGAATCAATTAAACATTATAAAAATAATTGTCTTGGTCTTGAAATACATTTTCAGCAGTACCTTCTGAGACACGACCATAAGCTCCTTTTGCCTGTGTTGATTGTCCTAGTTTCATTAAGCCATTGCACTTTGGTTTTATGCCAGACATAAGGATTCCTCAAAAATAAGATCTCACTTCTTGATGGATCCCACAAAATTCAGTCTTTCAAAATGTGGGAAGTTTCTTGCTGTTCTCTGGTGCATGAAAAAACAGATAACACAGATAGTTAACACACTGAGTTTCCTTCTCATGATGGACAAAAGGAGCCTGGAGAAGCACAAGTTTGCCTCTCAGCTCATTTTGCCATGTGGCATGGTCCCCAGCAGTCACATTTTGGTGCTTTCTTTGTTGTGCTGAACATCCATTGCTCATGGCAGGTCTTCAAATTCTTCTTCATTTTGGGGCTTCCCTCTAAAATTATCCTGGCATTTATCTTAAGGACTTGTTGACATGTAATTTGTATGAAAGATGACTATGTTAATTATCATGGAACACTTCAGGATGTCCTTAGCTAATTTGTGAAGATATAGACATATGGCAGGGATTTTTAGAGCTGTAGTAAGTGATGAAGTGATACACAGAACCAGTGTTGTTATGATTAGAAGTAAGTATTTTTTTTCATAGGCCATTTTCTGTAAGACTTGTATTTTGCCCATTGTATTCAATTTGCTAAATCACATTTGCTTAATTTGAAATATTACTGTACATTTGTGTATAAGAGAAAGCTTATGCTAATTACCATAGTCCATTCTTAAAACTTCAGCATCCTTCCCCATGACTGAAAATATCTCTGTACAACATAAAGCTTCTTCATCTCCAGATGTGAAAGCACTTCTTAAAGCAGATGAATGTCATGGGTCCCTATTGCAGATGGGGTAAGGGAGATACTGGGCAATGACAGGACTTCCTCAAGGTTAACATGTAGACATTGCTAAGAGAAGTGAAGTTTCCTAGCTGTTGGATTAACACTGAGCACAAAGCACTAAAATACTAGGGAATCATTTTGGAGAAAAGTCAGTATAAAAGGTACTATACTTACTTCATAAGAAGGGCAGTGAGTGCCAAAGCTTGCCTGCAATGTGAATCTAGTCTTGGCAGGAGGTCATTTTTAGAAAAGGTTACTCCAGCCAGAGTAGTAACCTTCAGAAACGCTGGGCTGACATACACCAACAGTTTGCAATTCCTCACCTAGGATATGAACCTGGATATACAGAAAAATGTTCAGTCAAGTCAACAGTCAGTGGGATTTTTGATAAAATCAGTTGATTTTTTTCTGGTTTGTTGTACTGTACTTTGCAGTTTTTCTTTGAAACAGAGAAGCTGAACTAGCAGGAGAAAGGGACATGACGCTGATTTTGCTTCCTGGGCCCACTTCACTGTGTCATTCAGGCCTATCTCTGAGCAACACAGTGATAACACAGTACTTCATACAGAAAGGAAAATAGCTGCTTGGTGACTACCCTACACTTTATATTTAACCCTTTAGCTCTCCTCTTGGGGGTTATCCATGTTTGGTGCATACGTAAGGACAGCCAATAAATTGCACTTTGACACTAATAGACAGAATTTTGTCTTTATTTCTGACATGTAAAAGTTGGGCATGGAAGCCCACAAAGCAGAGCTTGAGAAATTCAATTGATCACTGGTGGCCAAAAGACCAGCCAGGTAGCCAAGTGCTGCATGGAGGGCTCTGTCTGCAACATCAATGAGGAATAAAATCCTGGTGAGGAGAGTGGCTGAGACTCCCTGCAGCCAAAGTTATTCTTTGCCCATAGCTGGAAACAGTTAAACATAAGCAGGTTCCTCGTGCATATCACAGATATTAATTTGTTATTTTTTTAGTACAAAATGTTTATAAGTCAAGCATGGATGTATTCTGCAAGCCTGCCCTTTTTGGTGCAGGGAGGCAGTGAGATAGCCACTGATCTGATCCATAATCAGTGAGGGGGGAAATGCAGAAAGACCCAGCGCACAGTTAGAAGAAAATCTGGCCAGAGACCCTGGAGCACAGGGGCTCAGGGCAACTGGGCTCCTGCTGCAGGCAGATAAGCATCCTGAAGTGAGCAGATTCCAGTGTATGGAGATGTGTCAACACTGTTGACTGCAGCAGAATGCACAGATGCTTCAGAGGATAAAATAAAATAACCTAAAGGCCGGAACAAGAACAACAGTCAGTTTAAGGACTCAATGTTTAATGCAACTTTTCATTCAAGGAAAAAAAACATTTCTGAGCCATGAAGAAGGCAAAATATGCTTTCAGTCTGCCATGTCTGGGTGATACTAGCCAACCTATCAGGGAAAAATATTTTATTTTTACAGGCAAAGTGCTCTGTTTGACCTTGGAATCTGTCCCAGAACCAAGCAGGTTTCTGTGCCTGGATCTCTTCATCATGTGTGTTTATCTGTGAGATACTTAATATGCATGGCCCTGCTTCATTTTTCATAACTGACCTTATAGAGTACAACCCAAGCACCTTTCGAGTTTGCGCCTTTTAAGACAGTTATCTTTCAAGCTATATTTTAAGTGTGTCTCAAGAAATTGCCTATGAAATTCTGCTTAAAATTATGCTAAGGGAAGGTTCACAGTATCCCTAAACTAAATCAATACGTAAGCACATTTACATGAGGGCTAGTCCCAGAAAAAGGCTGCTCCTACATGAAACTCATCTCTCAATTTTGCAAGTAATGTTGATCAGCAGATTTAAAAGCAGGGATTTCAAGAAGCTGGAGGTTATTTAGAAGCGGAAATCAACATTGACTTTCACCAGAACATGGAAACCATCATTATTCTGAAAACTCCTTTTTGGGCCTTCATAGGGTGTAACTTTTGGCAGTTCAGTCAGCAGAAGAGATTGTTTAACTTTTGCTACAGGGCTGATGGTGCCAACCCACCCTGGTGAGTGATACTTAGGAACCAAATATTATCCAGAAGAACCCTTATAACTCTTTGTATTATCCACAGTGTCATCAGGGCTCAGCTGTAAGAATGTATAGAGAAACCGCCATAGAAAATGAAATCCAGATAATGTCCCGTAAGTGACCAAATGGATGGTTTAGTAATTTAAAATGTTTGGACGTGAAGGTCATAAGCTGTCTGAGCTGGAACTGATGACCATCTTCAAGGTTATGCATCTAACTGGTAGAATTTTTAGCTTGGAAAGTCCTCTGGGAATCTGTGATAGCCACAAGGAGATGATAGTTAAGCTTGTAAGAAGTTTCCCCAAAACCCATGGTCTGTAAAGAGAAGAGTGGGACACTAAGAAAAGGGACCCATGAAACTCATATGAAGAGATGACTCCTTGAAACAAAATGTGGAAGGCTTACTAGCAAAGAAAGCAGAGGTTAAGGAGAAAACAAAAGAACTTCAGAAAGAAGGACAAAATTTCGAGAAGAGAATGGCTCCTGAGGGACTGAAGGGTGTAAGTGGAAAGGAACAATTCTGGGCTTTGGCCAGGAGGAGGGCATTAAAGACAGCTTGATGTGTGCAGTGAGTTAGCAGTAAGGAAGACAGAATAGAGGGAGGCAAGAGTGGAACAGAAAAAAAACCAATTACAGGAATAAATTCTGAGCTGCAGTGGTTGAACTTCAGGGCACAGGAAAATGGGTGACAGACATCAAAGGTTTTCTTTTTTTATAGGCTGGAATCAGCTAAAAGCTTGTTGTGTGTAGGGAAAGAGCTGGAGGATAGGCAAACAGAGCAAGAGAATGGGTGGAGATGGAGTGACGAAGAATAAGAAATTGGGCACAAGTGGACAGGAGACCATATATGGAAATGGAGTTACTAGATGGAGAGAACAGAAGGCAAGCTATATTTTCAATGGCTGTTGAGTAGAGGAAGAAGAAATATAAGTTGGATAATGGGAGAAGTTGGGCTCTATTCTGCAGGGACTGGTAAGAACCTTCATGAGAAAGAAGAAATCTGATGGAAGGATAGTTTGAGAAGTGAGCCAAAAGACCCATGGAAAGGTGAGATATTTATCTGGAAGAAAGAGGAGTTTCAAAGAGCAACATAAGGGAATGTTGCAGCCGACAGTGACATTTTTAGAGATGAATTGGATGTTGCAAAGACAGCGGGAGAAGGTGGAGAAGAGACAGACACATCACAAAATAGTGAGGACGAGTGTCAGGCAGAAAGGACAGAAATGGGAATGGCTATGGTGCTTGCCAACATAAATAGAGGAGGATGGGGACGTAGGACTAGCTCTGAGCTGTTAAGATGAAGGTAGAAGATCAGCACGCAAGGGAAGAATTGTAAAGGCATGAGACTGCAGAGCATGAGTGGACAGGAAAGGGAGGACAAAAAAGCACAAAGTTACAGCAAGAGTCAAAAATAATAGCCTAGATAAAGTTTTTAAAGAAATCTGTCAGTGTGACATTTTCAGCTGTTCTTGTGAAGCCAGGAGACAGTGACCTCTGCCTCTGGAGGGACTGAGCAGTCTGGGAACATCCTCAGATGTGATGATGTGATCCTCTAAGGGCTACTCGGCAGCCTCACCCAGAATCTCAGTCTAGCCCCAGTATTGGTTGCTTCTCTTAAATGAGCCTTTTTAAAAACCTTTTAACACATGACACAGTATCAAGTTTTAGGAAAACTAAGCCACTAAAAACCCTTCTGCACTGTGGGAAGCAATACTGCAATTAAAATGTTCTTTCGCAAATATAAAAATGAGGATCGATTTTACAGCATGTGGTCTGCTTAAATTTAAAATTGATGAGTTAGGGGCCAAAACTGAGAAATAAGTTCCCTTTTTCTAAACATTACATTTAATAATGAATTCTTCAGCAGTTATGTAGATCCCATAGCTATATCAACATAGCTCCCACTGTCAGTGTTCCAGGGTGTCCCTACAAATCCCCTAACTGGGGGTGAGGTACATTGTACCAACAAAGCTGGACTCCAGTCCTTCTGGAAGTTGGTTCTTATCAATCTGCATTTTCCTTCTGCTCCTTAGTAGGGTTATACTTCCTAACACAATGCAAAGGCCACAGGGCTTATCATCCTGGGATCTTTTGCTCTCTTTACAGATGGAGGACACTGTGTTTATCCAATGGCCTCAGTGCCTAGACTGCCACTGCCAGTACCCAGAACCATCACCAAGGCTAAAGAGTCCACAAACCCAGTCTCCAGAAGGCTCTGACATTTCATTAGTTGAACAAACAAACTCTGACCCCACAGCCAGCAGTATCAGAACTTCCTGGGATCTCTGGACAGCAAGAAATCTCCTGGTTGTATTCCTTAATGGATTTCTACATAACCAGCAACTGCAGTCACTAAAAACAATCCCTGAAGCTTTATGGCATGTTGTCTCTGGCCCTGCCAGTGGGGTCTTTTCCATTGAAAAGAATATTCCCAAAGTACCAACCCTCTTTTGTGCACCCTGGTCATTGCCCAGCCAAGCTCTAAATGTGTGGGACAATATTGCTGAGAGCTCCCAAGAATCATCAGTACTTTAATTCCTGCCTAAATTCCAGGTTGTCACAGTAGCCATGCAGGAGAGGATGTGCCAAGCCATTGACGTGCCAGAGGCTGGAATGCAGCTCAGTCCAAACATGTCAGTGCAGCGAGGCCATTAACCTGACTGCAAACAGGATTGCAAATTGTGAGAAAATACTGTCTGGCATTGCAAAGATGAGACTAACCCTTGAGCAAGATTGTCTCAGGGTGCTGAAAAGTTAATAGTATTTTAAAAAAGGGGATGTGTGCAAATTGCTTGGACAGATCTGCTAGACCACAGACACTGTGGTTGCAGCTCTAAGCATACAAAAAGCACCACAAGCAGCAACTTTTCAAACTCTGAGAGAGGCTAACTTCCTTTCTCTCTGCCATTGATAGCTGCCCTGAGATCCCTAGTTATTTATAAACCATGCTGCTGTAGGAAACCCTAAAAATATCCAGAGCGATACGCATGTCCTTATTATTCTTAGAGTGGACAACTAAGTAAAAATGGAAATCACCCTTGGCCTGTTGGAACTTCTGCAGCCACATCCTCTGTCCCCACCCCATCAAGCTGAAAGCAGCATTGCCAGCTCTGGACTTGACCTCACATCGCCATAATCAGCTCTTCGGTCATACCTCAATCTCTGTATCTGATAAGGTGACAGCTGGGTATCTGACCACCACACACAGTCAATGAACACAAGAGGAGATACAGGACATTTGATAGACAAGGCATGAAAACGGACAATGCACAGCATAGCAGATTAAATTCTTCTAAGTGCAAAGATTATTGCTAGGAGCAGCACAAACAGGTCCAAATCTGGCCCTAGCCATGACACCAAACACCTATAAAAACTCAGACTTGCACAGGAGTATTTGTTGCCTTGTTCTTCTAGTATATATTTTGCAATGCTTTCAGTTTACACGTTTCTAGGCTCACTTAGTTTTCACCTCTTCTTGCTGCTGAAGCTGTTTTAAAGGGCTATTTCAAGTCTCCCTGGTGACTGAATGGGAAATCTACTCCTGCTCCAACAGAGAGCTCACTGCATATTTCTGTGAGTGTTCACTGTCAGGTTGTAGCTACCCTGGGAATTATCATCTCAAGGAGGAAAATGAGGGAAAATTGCTTGATTTTATTGAGCACAGTGAGGCCACACCAGGAGTACTGTGCCCAGTTTCATGGCCCTCAGTTCAAGGGGAATGTGAAGAAACTGAAGAAGGCACAGCAAGGGTCAGTCAAGATTGTTGGGGGCCTGAAATCCCAATGAGAGGTTGTGGGAAATGGGTTTATTTAGTTCGGTGGAGAGAAGGCTAAGGGAGAATGTAATAGGAATATAAAACTCATTGTAAGGGAGTTACAAACACAACAAAGCCAAACTCTTCTTGGTCAGGGCAGATGATGGCATAAAAAGTAGCAAAAACATGAAGAAGCAAAAGGCATTTATGCAACTCTGACAGATTGTGATTGCCTAAACGATTTAGCCCATGCGTTCCTCTGGTGGAGTCTGAACAGACAATGATCTCTAAAAACACTGTGCTCACTGTTGGCTGAGGAACTCAGCAGCTGTAGCAATGTCTGGTATCATAACATTTATAACTGAAAACTATACAGAAATCAAGCCTGAAACCACAGAAAAATTAATGTTACATTAACTTATTGAAAGCTGAGTTAATACTTTCTGGATCTGATTGGTTTACTCTTCACACTCTTTTGCTACCTCCATTATTTACGAAGTCTCTCCCATAAGAGCATTTCAACCCCTTTTGAATTAAAGGAATAATTCAAAGAATTAAGCTCAAACACTTTAGAATTTGTGAAACTATTTCTTTCTCTCTATTTTGTTATCATATTATCTCTAAGTGCACAAAAGAGTTAAGGCATAAACATCCTAGAATAAAAATTGTGTCTGACAGCTATAATGTCACTTTGTAGCTAGAGGGAACATTCCTTGAGTCACTAAAATACCGCGGATGTAGCCAATTGAACAAAAATGATACTATCTAAACAAACTCAGCACACAATGGCTAGTTCCTAACTTCAGAGGTTCAGCACACCAACTGCTCCAGACAATGCTGAGTTTGTTTAAAGTGTAATACATTTAGTTGTGCATGCTTATATATGAGTTATTGTAAAGTTGCTTCAGGCTAAATTAATTTCTGCTGCAACACCACTGAAATGAGTGTACTTACAACAGAGATTAATTTGGCCCATTATGTACTAAACTTGCGGTTCTTTCTTTAAAAAAGAGCTATTCTTTCTGCAATTGATCTTGTTCACTGCAGTCATTTAAACACAAAGAAAGTCTTATCTGTGTTACCCTGGTGTGGTGGAGTTATAGTGGATTTACGTTGTTGCAACTGAGAGAATTCTTTCAGCTGAAAATAAAGACAGCTGCCCAAATTACATGCAGATCACTGCACTTCTCCTATACACCAAAAAACTTGTAATGCACATTTCAGTGTCATGCATGACTTGCTACAGCAGCTGTAGGGAAAAGGAATTCCTGATAGACAAAACTTTGTTAGAAAGTTAGGTCATGGCTTTAGCTGTAAGAGATTTCAACATCTAAGCAAATACGTTTAAGCTTTTCCATTATGCATGGATAGCGAGCAGTCCATACTCTCTCCAGCTTACTGGGCAGCAATGGAATTATTTTCCCATCTGGATCATCTAGAGAGATGGCATTTCAGCATCCTCACTATGAAAACTTTGAACTCAAGAATGAAAGAGTAAGTTTCAAAATAACAACTAAGTGTCTAAAACACAACCACAAATGAGATTTATGTGCCTAGAGGGAAGAATTCAGAAATCATCTCCGATTTGTTTGGCTTGATGCTGCTTGAGGCACAGCCACCCTTCAGGTGCTGCAAGATAATTTTAAAATAATCTAAAATAGAAAAAAGGAACTGATTTTCAGAATGACATGTTGCTTCCAAAGCAATCATTTCACTGTTTCTCTAATCTAAAATGTTTTAGAGGAAACTTCTCAGGTTTGGTTTCATGAAGAATATGTGAACATATATTGTATTCAAATTTGAAATCTCAGGATCCCTTGGGAAACAGAAATTCTAAATGTCATCAGACCTTAGTGCCAACAGTCATTTTGCAATGATGAGCTTTTATGTCACAGACCAGGCTAACTGAGACACCCAGACATCTGTGTTTCCACAACAGGGAAACAACACAAAAAGATGGAAAAAGCAAAAATTACTGAGAATTTTATGGTCTTATCTTACACAGGAAGACAAGAATTTCTTCCTAGTCTTAAGGAATTTCTGAACCTGGATTAAGCCACGCAGCTTGGATGAGTCAGGAGCAAGCTGTGCTGCCAGGCTGCTCTGAAGGACTGAGGCTGCCTACTGCAAGGAGAATGGCATGGAAGCAGCCCAAAGGCAGGCACTAGCAGCTCCACCTACAGCCACAGAAACACTGAAAAGCAGGTCCACTCCTGTAAACAACAAAGAGCGGAGATCTTAAAAATACGTCCCGAAAGTTAGACACAGAATTCTCATGTAGGCTACAGCAAGTTACTGGCGCAGACTGCATACTTCTCCATGCTGCACAATCCCAAAACACTGCAGTCACTAGTACAGCCACATTCACAGATAAATGTAAATGCAGGCATTATTTTGTAGACTCCTGGCCAAGAATTTTGCTCTCAAAGCATTGAGCTTCACCACTTTATTTGAGTACAGAGTTTAAAAGATTACAGGATGTCAAAAATCCGGAGAATCAGCCATATATGTTTCTGGTAACCCAGCAACGCTGGCTTAGCTGCAGATTTTTCTCTCATAATGAAGAAGATTCTTTTTCCTCAGAGTATCCAGAATCCAAACATGATGAGTTTTCTTAGGCAAAACCTCCTTAGCTGCTTACTTCTGCATTTTGTGCAGAATTTATATAGCAAACCCCACTACATAAGACATGCAAAGCAAACAGTAGTTTCCCCTGTAGGGCAGGATAGTTCAACCATAATTATCCCTTAGTCTCTGCTCAGAAGACCACAACATTCCTTAAAGCCAAAATCTTTAGAAAGTTTAATCTTCTCAAACAGGGGAGTGAGATACATGATAGCAGCTAACTGTTTGCGCTTCCTGTTTAGTTTTCATTTAATTGAGTCTAGACATACAATCTATATTCTCACATAGAAAGTACGTTTTTATTTCACTTTACTTCATCAACTCACTGACTTCAGTGGATCCTCTACAAACACAAGAAAAATGTATCCCAATGTAAAATGTATTGTCTTTTTGAGGGTTTGAATTTGTGAAGCCCTTTCTGGTTTTGAAAATATTCCCTAGAAAGCTCAGGAACTCTTTAAAAAGCCATGTCTCATGCTACTTAGAAGTGCAAAGGTCTGGGAATTTTAATATATTTTATCATACTTTCATGAGACAAATAAATAAGGAGGATGATTTGATTTTTTTCTCTCAGGAGGCAACCTCTAAAATGACAGAGATCTGGCTGAAGAAGGGTACTCACCACACACATGTTGGAGCTGGCTATATCAGTGATGCAAACACAGTGAGCGTGGGCAGCTCTTTGTGACCTGGGTGTCAATCCACTCATCACTCTCTATGGCAGCAGGGGCCTCAACCACACCTGTAGCAATTGCCGTAAGTGCTGAGGGTTGCCCTTAAAAACAAGGCATGGCAAAAGGCCACACATTGAATATCCTCCTCTAGGGACTAAAAAGAGTTCTGACAGACACTGTACTACTGCTAGTGACTCAAAGATACACAGATCACATACTGCACAAAAAAGAAAAGGTGGTAACTTACCCGTGAAGGACAACATTTTGTTGAGATGTACCACTAATTTCTCTTTAAAAATGAAAAAAACCTTATACAATGAAGAACAGCTGGTGCAATCCAACTGTCCTACTAGTGTGTTAACAATAATTAAAGATACCTGTAATTCTGGCACAGTATCACATACCTGCACATGCTAAAACATGTATTTCCTCAAATACCCGGTTTTCCTGGACTATGATACTGTAAGAAAAACAGTCTCCCTAGATCATCTTTATAAGAAGATTCCCTTCAGTTTTGTGGGTTTGGATAAGCATCTGCTTACTCTATTGTCTGCGAAAAACAGACACAAACACAATTAGACTTGATGCACATCCAGTTGCCAAAAGTGATCAAAATGTCAAACCTATTAAGATCTCTCTATCTGACATCTGTTTTCTTGAGAGGCAATGTGTATTGCCTTCATTCTTGTTCCAGCTACAGTGTGTGGAAACACTGATGATGTTAGTTAAAGCCCATTCCTAGTGCAGTCACACTGAAAATGTTTGCTAAAGCCCAGCTGATTGTTCCTGTGCCAAATCCCTGGGGACAGCAGCAGCAGTACAGGGGTGTGTGGAATGCTCCTCATTTGGCTTTCAGCACAACTGTTCAGAACTTTAATGGAGCAGGTTAGAGAGTTCCCCCCAACTCATTTTCATTATCATCAGAATCTTCAGGATGCCCTGACACAGCTGTGGATGAGGGGGGCACACCTTTCACTCTTTCTCCAGAAGCTCACATGAAGCCCCCTTGCTCAATGCATCAGCAAAAGGTACCCACACCATCATAAAGGCCTTCAGAGACCCAGAGTAGCAACATTCGTATCTCACACTCCAGCCAGAAATTCTTTAGAGACAGTAGAGGCAAGGTGACAGCAGTGTGGCTGCATCCCAAGGGACACAGTCCATGACTGAGCTGTGTCTGCACCAGCTGATGTCCTCAGCCCCCTCGGGAGTACTCTGTCTGTTCTTCAAGGGACAAAATTGTGGAATATGCATCTAAATAGAAAGCATGGCAGATAAATTTGTAGCAAAAAGTGCTCTTGGTCAGAGGCAGGTGAGTTATCAGCTGGTATTACCATACCACTCTATGCACTTCCTTAGCTTATTACTGCTAAGCACAATCTTAGTACTACCCATATTACACACCTGTCAGCTTGCCCAGTCATCAGAGATAGTGAACAGTCTGGCTTACCACATGGATACGTCATGTAAAGCAGAGACAGCATTGCCTGAGCACAAGCAGGCACCAAAAAAGAAAAAAGAAAATAAAACCCACAACAAAAAAACTTGACTGTACTCCCACAAGAGAGAAACACTTCGTATAACAGGGCAGAAACTATCCTGACCTGACAGGTCCATATGAGTGCTGTAGATGAAATAGAATTTTACAAAGCCTTCATTCTTTAACACTTCTGGAAGAAACACTTAGTGTTGCCCATATTGCTGCTTTTCACAAGTAAAACTTCGCGGAAACCTGGCCCTGGCCTCTTCATTGGACTATACAATGTTTAGATTAACTAGCCTTTAGTATATTATACATTTTCAGTGCAGAACTGGGTAACACTTCTGCATGCTAAACTAAACTTTCCTATACAGGGCAAATCAGCAAATTTCAAATGTAATGCATACCCCACATGAACTCCAGTAAGGACACATTTTCCCTGCACTAAAATCCTTCATGCATTTATAGGTAACAATCTCATGGCACAGCAGCTAAATGGATAATCAAAGTTAGTGAGTCAGCACTGGAGGAAAAGATGGGAGTCACTGTCAATGCTGCTCTGCACGACATGAACAGCGACTCCTGTGTCAAAGTAAGAGCCAAGAGCAAAACCTGAATTTGGTGGAAGGCAGAAGAAGACCTCCCACTGATGTCACGGTAGTCAGAATTTCACCTTTGCACCTGCTCAAGTGGGTCTTGTTCCCATGTGTCTTCTGGACTGTGAACTTCCTTTGAAGCCACTGGGAGTTCTGCATGGCGACAGGTTTCAATATCCAGTTTTCCAAGAGATGCGACTCAGTGGGCACTTCACAAGAAGAAGGAAAGCAGCAGCGCAAGTGAATAAAGGGAGGGAGCTAACTGTTCCGTCACATTAGTATTTTAAAAGATCATCTACACAACCATGAAAATTTAATCTAGAAGAGACAATACTGTGGTACAAAAAGTTTATTTAGTCACAATTTTGTAAACATATGAGGTAAATTAACATCAGTTTACATCAACTTGCTTCTTACAGAATTTAATATACAAGGCACTTCTTTGAAGACAGTACTTTTAACTGTTTGTTGGTTTTATTGTTAGTACAAGTTTCTGACTGCCCGGAAGACTTGTTATGTTTGTTGTCAGATTCTGTCATGTAAAAGACGAACATCCGGAAAGCAACAAGAAAGTTCTGAGTAAACTTTCTTATGCTTTCGAACCCTTTAACTGTGAGAAACAGTGGCAATGCAAATAGCAATGTATTCTCCACCTTAAAATATGCTCACACATCTTGCATAACTCTTCAAGAACTGAAAACTTTAAAATTAGATTGGCATCTTACAGCAAACTTAAAATGCAAATCTACAATTTCTTTATCACATCAGTGTTTTTAGTTTATGCAAATAGTGCCACTGCCTTTAATGGTCATATTTGCAAAAGTTAAAATAACTTGAATGAAATTGTATTTGCAGGCTCAGAACCGTATTTTTGCCTAGTAAGCAAAACATTTATTTTTTGTAAAATCTTCTACAGTGTAACAATGCAGTGTTTATCCACAAGTACTTTGTTTGGAATTTTAAACCAGGCTGTAAATTTAGCTTGTAAAGGACATATGTCACAGCTAGTTTTTGTCACTGAAGCTCTAAACACACAGGAAGGCATATGAACAATAATGAACCTTGGTTTATTTGGTAACAATAGAGTTCATGATGAAAAATAGTTTTTTCCATGGTGTGCTCCCTATATATCCAACGCCCATATTTTAATTATACAGAGAAAGCTGATACTATGGATCAGTGATCAGGTTAAATTTAATGGTACTGCCTTATGTCTGAAGAGTTCCTGTGTTATAGTAAGACATTTCTCTCTTAAGTTTAACACATTGGCAGAGTCATTCTTTTACTTCTTATACAAATGTAAACTTAGAAAGCAGTTTATTTCATCCAAATGTGCAATCTGAAATCAAAAACTGAATGTGAACTTCAGAAACTCAAAATTACAAGAGCACACTTTTCACAAGAAAAATCAAAGTAAATCATTTGGAATTAAAACCCAGCCTGTTCAAATCCATGGTGTTAGTGTCTGTATAAAACAAAAAGACCTGGGGGCTAAACACTCTGCTCCTGCAGACTGCTGTCACCCACATGAACTCAGTGGAATACAACAGTTTGCAGCAGCTGAGGAGGTGGTCCCATGACTAATCAAAAAAGGACCTAAATAGTGACTTGATTTTTAAAGCTTGATTTTATTATTTTACTGATACTACACTTATGTATTCATACCAGAAAATAATCTTAAGAGCTGCAAAATGTCAGACATTTAATTAGCTCTAAGTGCCTTGTTGAACAACAAATATACTGCAAAAAGAGTAGTACATCATACACCCGGTAACTTGTTCAAAGAGTATCTTCCTTTTTTCCATTTTCTTTTCCATAGTTCACCTCAGCATATTTTTTAACTTCAAGTAAGAGAGGGAACAAGTTTTTCCACAATTATTCTACTCAAAGAGCAAAAATTAGTGGGGTTTTTTTCAGTCTGCTTAATATCAGGCATAATTCTGTTCTGACTTCCGCTTTTGTGATAACTTACCTACAGGTTTCATCATAGCTGTGCACCTGAGGTCCTTCAGAATTGTGGCTTGAACAGCCCGTATGACTGGGCTAAATCAGGGTACCACTTGCTACCAGTTCCCATGAAACTCTGCCATTAATTGATGTGAAAGAGTCCACGACTTGAAAATTAGCGGATGAGTTTCACCAGCAGACTCTATTCTGCAAGTCAGTGGGTGTTTGTACATATTTTCTAGAACTGTGGAATTCTGCACAGAGTTTGGCACTTGACTCATAGGATGTTGAATTCAGTGATCATTCATGAGTAAAGATTAAAGTGCTCAAAATCGGCCACACCAATAAGATTTTTCTTTCAACAAATGTGAATCCAGATGTGATGCGGCAACTACAAGCAGTTGAAAGCACTAAGGAGGAGTTCTGCCAAAACAGTTACCTGGGCTTAAATGAAGAAACAGTTACTGGACTCCAAATGAAACTGTAGGTAATGAAGAGGCTTGACGCTGCATAGTTACGTGATGGAACTTAAGCTGATCTTAAAAGCGCAACCTGTGAGTTTTAGCTTTGCTTTCTCAGACCAGGACTGCCTGGATGCAGAGGCTGCTCTCTCAGACTTCTCTTGGGGGTTGCAATAGAGTTACATTTCTCCCCCCGAGCTTCACCTAACAGGAAAAATCATCTTTTAGAGCTTTCTAGCAGTTACTCTGGCTGAAAACACCATATATTCCACAAAAGCATCTGAACTTTCTGCAGGTCTAACCACACACATTAACTTGAAAAGGTCAGACTAGGTCTCAGTTGATGCTAAGTTAAATCTATCTCTGTTACTATTTTTTATATACAATATGGAGGCAATCCTGCAGGACACACTCTGTGAGGGTTGTACTAAAGTAAGGGCTGCAAGATGCAAAGCCCCATCAAACACCAGTTTTGCTCTCAGGAACTGATATAAAAAAGCACACATTCCAGGTGGTCTGGTTTATATAAATACACTCCAAAAAGACTTTGACTTCATTCTTCAGAAGCATAGAACAAAAGAAAATGTAGCCCATAAACTCTGATGTACTAAAATACAGAGATGCATATTGCATTATTTCAGCAATGTAGCTAACTGGTATTTATCAAAACTTACAAAACTGCTACTTTAGATGCTAGTAAATCTAAAAATTCTGAATTTTAATCTCTGCCTTTGTTTACATCTAGGCAACTTCATCAACTTTAGTCTAAGTTCAGCACAGTTGCATGGATACAATAGAAAGCAGAACTTGGCTTTTAGCTTTCTTGCAGAAAGGGTTTTTATGGCTTATAACACAGAAAATCCATGAGAGCATGCCTGAAGCTGAATACCTAATAATAAATATCTTTATTGTACTACTACACATTGACTTTTAATGCAGTGCCTGCCCCTAAGATCCATGGCAGCAGAAGGACTTCTCACCTGGTTCAACACAAGCAGGACAAGGAAGTCATGAGGCAACATGCCCGAAGGTTGCAGAACAGTGCTTCTGATCATGAGAAGCTCTTTGTGACTACTCAGAAAGCAGTAAAAATGTTTAATCTTGAGTAGTGGGAATATATTTTGACTGTTGAATAAAATAAGCACACTCAGGAGAACATATAACAGCAGAAATAACTGGCAATGTTAACTAACTGCTACAGGGTGACCCTGCTTTGCCTGAGTAAGGACTGCACTGCCAGGCCAAATAATTTGAAAATGCCAATGGCTATGCCAGTGTGTCTGATTGCTCTTTTCCAGTTACAGTACTTTTGATTTATAGCAGCAACAGGACTGACTCCAAGCTTCGGTTCTTTTGGATTTTCCTTAGAACAGAAGCTGGGCCTAATTCTGTATTCCTTTTGCACCGAAACTCTCCCGAGCCTTACCAGGCATGCAGAATTCTGACTAATGTATTATTAATGAGGGAATAAAGGTCAGAGCCCATTGTAAGGAAAGCTACACCTTAGAAAAAAATACCTAGTACTTTCCTTCACCCATTTTAAGGGAAACACATATTTTTCAAAAGCAGGAGTCTTTTCCAAGGCCCAAAATCTAAATTTCTTCTGCCTCCCAAAACTTCATGTGAATGTTAGTTTTGCTAGAGTAAGGCCTGCAAGATCCATTCCCAAATCTTGCTCCTTGTTAAATTGAATGGAAATTCTGCAAGTGACTTCAGTGGGATCAGAAGGGACTCTTCAGCCACCATGTTGCCCAGATATTTTAGCCACATTTTCTGCAATACAATATTATCTAAATCTGTTTTCACTGACCTGAAGACACCACAGATTGATGTTAAAGGGTAGGACACAACAGGAAATAATGTTGCTTTGGGGATTTCACCATTAGTAAGTTTCTTTCCTCTTACATTTTCTTGTAAGATCAAAGATCAAACTAAAATTATTAAGTACACAGTCAAGTAACTTTAAACCTACAGACTATTCTCAAAATATTCAAAAACTTAGAAATAAGCACTCAAGTTTACTTCTAAAAAGCATTTTTCCAACAAACTTAAGCTGATATGTAATAGTCTAAAATGCAGAGCTGTACTTTATCCTAATTTTTTGTCCACAGGCAATGTATGGGGTCACAGTGTATTGAAATCATAATCCTTGCTTTCTGAAGAGAAATTGTTCTGTGTAATAATTTCCAAGGTGTGGTTTAAATTCCTGTCCTCCTGTAAGCAATTTTAGAAGTCAGCTGAAATTATAATCAAACATGCTCAAACATATTTGCAGGCTTATAAACATGGTGTGATCATGGTCGGCAAACACTGGATAGAAGGTCAAACCGAACACTTCCTAACAGGTCAAGAGTAAAAAAAAATATGGAAAGAAGAACCTCAAAAATCTATTCCAGGGGTTCCCTAAACTTTGCCTGGCCAAGGACCACATTGGTAACTTGCCATGAGCACAAAAGATTCATTAAGTCAGGCTATATGGAAGAAACTAAGTTAACCTTTAATATGGCAAGTTGGTCCATAGAGACAACAGGTGCCAACAGGCAATATGCCACCCTGATGTTTCCCATAGGGCTACGTGAGATTTAAAAGGAAGAAAATAAGTCATTGCATCTGCTCATGTAGAGCTTCTGTGAAAAAGGGTGAAAGCAAAGGCAAGGGCAAGAGGGAGATGACAGCCAGGTGCATGGGCACTAGGGATATTAACATTTTTCTCCGATGAAAGTCAGCCTCAGGGCACGTGACCAGCTACCATCGCCACCTGTTATCTGTGCAGGCCTCCCCTACGGCTGCCCTTGAGAGATCTGCCATGAACATGAAGGAAAGTGGGACTGGTCCCCTGGCCCACGGGCTGCGCTTCGGTCACCCCTGACCTATTAGAAAATGTTGATAATTTTCCCCACTACAACTCACAGAGTGCAAAAACAGCAAGCGTCTACGTTTGAAGCCCAGGCCTTCTCACCCACGCCAGGCCTGGCCTCCCCGGGCAGCTCCCCTGCCCTCTCTGCCTTGCACCGCCTGCTCCCCCGAGCAGGGGCGACCGCCCTACACGGCCAGGTCGTCTGCCCGGGCTCTGCAGCTGCTCGACTTACTGGCCCTGCTCAGGCGCCGCGTGTCTACGAGCAGCGGGGGCTCGTGCATCTCCACCGTGGTGCAGGCCGCCGAGACGGGCCGTGCCCCCGACAGCTCCACGTCGCCCTCCACATCCCACTTGCTGCCGCTCGCCCCGCTCAGGCTGGTGCTGCTGCCGCTGTTGGCTGCGGCAATGGGCAGCACGGCCGGGGGTGGGAGTAGCTGCTCCAGGGGCTCTTCCTGCTCGGGAAGGGGATGGCGGACGCTGCTGGGGGTAGATGAGCCCGCGGAGCTGGAGGAAACCTTCCCCTGCTGCTCGGCTGCCATGTTGGCCCAGTTCTGCTCCGACGTCAGGACCCGACTGCCGCTGTTGAAGTAGTTGATGATGGCTGGGGTGGGCGTGGGGATGGGAGTCGGGATGGTGACGGGCGTGGAGATGGGCGTGGGAGTCACGGCACGGTGCCTCTCCTCAGGAACTTGTGGAGCAGCAGGGTAGCTTGCCATGGAGGTCGTGTTGGAGGGGGGCCGTGGTCTTGGAGCGGCTGTAGCATAGTATGATGCCATGGACACCGGGGCCAGCAGCGGTGTGACAGCGCGGGTGTCAGGCAGAACAGGGGCCGGCGTGGCTGTCGTGACTACCACGGGCGGTGCTGGTGGCGGCAAGGAAACAGGTTTGGACTCCCCAGTTACCATAACTGGTGTCATTGTTGCAACAGGCATCTCAAGGATGTACTGGCTCGTCATGCCCTGCTTAAGCTTCTTCCACCCCAAGTGATATATCTCGAGCATGTTCAGCAGCAGGGACACTGAGGCCACCACCAACATGAAAATGATGAAGATGGTCTTCTCAGTGGGTCTCGAGATGAAGCAGTCCACAGTGTGTGGACAAGGTGAGCGGCTGCACTGGTAGACTGGCTTTAGCTCGAAGCCATATAGGAAGTACTGGCCCACAATGAAGCCCACCTCGAACAGCGTCTTGAATATGATATTGAAGACATAGGTACGGAGCAAGGCACCCCCCATACGGATTCTGCCACGTTCGTCGCGGATCGGGAGCTTCTCCTTCCCTCTCTTGCCAACAGTATCTTTGACGTTATTGCTGCCTCCTCCACCACCACTGCCAGATGCTGCTGCTACTGCGTAGTTGCCATCTTTGCCGCTTCCCTTCTTTTTCAGCTCCTCTTTCTCTTTCCTCTTCTCCTCCATGCGTACAATGTGCAGGACATGGCCCAAGTAGATGAGGGTTGGAGTGGAGACAAAAATGATCTGCAGCACCCAGAAGCGGATGTGAGAAATTGGGAAGGCTTTGTCATAGCAAACATTTTCGCAACCAGGTTGCTGAGTGTTGCATGTAAAGTCCGACTGCTCGTCTCCCCAGACCTCCTCAGCAGCAGCCCCCAGCACCAGTATCCTGAAGATAAACAGTACCGTCAGCCAAACCTTGCCAATAACCGTGGAGTGCTCCTGTGCATTCTCTAACAGTTTCCCCAGAAAGCTCCAGTCACCCATTGCTTCAGATTTCTAACCTACAATAAGAACATTATTAGAGCAATTAGAGCAATGTTAAAACATCTCGCAATTATACAACGCTGAGGTAGAACAGATTGATCCTCAACAAATTATATTTCTTAAGGGCAATGGCTTTTGCAGAATACTGCACACGTACATTAAGAACTAGATAACCCTGTGACCATGCAGCCAGGGGCTTTGGTGAGCACAGAAGGGACATGTTTAGTGCTCTCACAGAGCCCATACAGGCTTAAGTGCCTATCCACAACTGGCAAGAAGGATTCACAAGTTAGAATTTCTACATGATTTAAGTATTTCAAAAAACATTGTTTCCTCTATCTAAGATGGCTCTAACTACTCCTGCCTACATTTAGGAAAGAACAGGTAGAAATCAGATCAATTAAACAAAATAATCCTACTATTAATACAACTGCACTTGGATCAGGAGTGTGATACAATGTTTGCCTAACTCTAGTAATTTTATTGTTATCAGAACTTATTTATTCCAGCATTCAGGAAGTTAGTAAAGTCCCAGATCTCTGCTATTTTTGAACTGTACAAACACAGAAAAATAATTACTCAAAACCTATGGAATTTACAGTTTAATTCTGGAATGTGTACAACTCAGCAAGCATGTTCTCAAAGCCTAGTCAGTTCAAAAGTGTTTATTTCTAAAAAAACCAACTTGAACTATTGGGAAGAATGAGAAATTCTGAGAGGAATAGTGAAAAGGTTTCTATGCCATTTCCCCTACTGTTCTGGCTGTTAGTGTTACTGAACCATACCTACTGCAACATTATTAAAACAAAACAAAACGAAACAAAAACCAAAACAACAAACTCAAGGTCACTTCAGCAGCTATATACAGAGATTTTCTTGGAAAAAAATAAAATTACATCCTATGACCTTACTTCTGTGACAAACAACTGGCATATATTCTCAGCAGTTTCCACCACTTCATGTATGATGAGCCTCCCAAAGTCCAGTTCTAGGGAGAGACTCAGCTGCTGATTTGGAAAGACTTAAATTGCAAGATTGTTTTTAATATCAGATTCCTCACAAGCTTCCCCCAATTGAGAAACAAGAGAAGTCTGCTGGTATCACTTCTGTTATCCTCGGCCTGTTCCTAACTGGATTATATGTTCAAATATTGGAATATATCTAAGAAGTATATTTTATTCTCCTAATAAACTCACTTTTGTATTTTACATGTCCACCTTCAACTGAAAACAAAATAAAAAATTTTACCTTCAGCTAACTTCAGTACTTTCAGAAATGCTTGTATCATAATTGTAATTCAGATTAACAATTTGCATACAAAAAAACACCATCAGAAAAGCGATTATATTTTTGTTTTAAAATCTTAGAATATTTTACAAATATAACTTAATTACACCTTACTATTCTTATAGCTCTTATCCAAACACCTGAGTGTCTTACAATTCCCAAGAAAAAAAAGGTGTTCATCATTATAGCTAGGAATTTACCACTGAAAAAGTATGATATTCTCATCATTGTATTAGTGTAATTTCCAGCAATTATGTCTGTTTTTTCAAAAGAAGTATTTCCAAAGTCTGTACTGAACTTCTTTCAGGCTTTTAGTTAAAGCAATTAAAGACATTAAATTTATTTAAGGTACTTTTTTATAACTTGATTTTACTGTGAGGCAATGAAATACCAGTAACTGCAGACTAGTATGCTTTCACACAAAAAGCAACAGCACACCCATTAGTATTTTGCAGTTTTGTAAGTCCTGGAATACTAGTTAGTTTTTTATCATACTGAGTTAATTTAACGAAAATTCCCCTTAAAAATGCATCTTTGATATTCTGTAAAAGTACAATCCCTTAAATATAAGTGAAATATTTTTCTAACATAACACAATAAACTGCAAATGATACTAACAACAAAATACTGATTTTGTGTACATATGTTCCCCCTTCTGAAATATTTTTTTTAATGTTTTCAGATTCTTTTTGAAGAATGTATTTTTTTCTTCTCTTAAAATAGTAGCCCAAAGCTGAATAAATTTTGGTGTCGTATTTTCATAGTCTCAATGTAATATGTTTATATTATTTTAAAATTTAATCATCAATCTTAATTTTATAAAGTTTAAAATATTTTGGGTGGTTAAGTAATTTTAATCTTGACAAATAATAATTTTTAAGGGAATAATGAATTAATTTTGTAATTTTTTTACTCAAAACCTTTTGAAGATATAGCCAGTTCAGTTCCAGCTTTAAATAGAACTAAACTGTTGTTCAGGCATGTTCTCATTTTGAGTGGGAAAATGTAGGAAAAGCAAAATGAATAATGAGATATTTGATGGATTAAAGAAGTTTAGCATAAACCTAAGTTCAGTATTTCCTTTCTCTGCTATTCTTTACATTATTCTGTGCCTCTCAGTTCAAAACTCTCTGCCTCTCTCTTTATTCTCCATCCAGATCAAACAAAATAGGCAGCTCCGGTAATGAGCAGTCAAAGTTACAGTTTGTTCTTTTGTTACTAATACTTGCAGTAGAAAGTGTATTAACCAGCAAAAAGTCAGCCCATTAAACTTCCTTGAATTCATCACTCATGTCCCATTTTCAGCATAGCTGTGATTACCCTCGTGTCCAATGGCACAAAGTCCACACTCTGTTTTTTATAAAGACAGACATTACCTTCTGTTGCACAAAAAAAAATGAAGTTAGTCTGCCCTTCTAAAAAATTATAAGCCCTGCACTTGTAAAGTGAACACAGGTATCAATTTTTTCCCCCTATAGGCACACTGCTGTGCATCTCTTAGAGAGATCAACAGATGATGATGGCTACAATGAAAACAGGATATTTTGGGCTTTTCTGAAGATTTATCAAGTGATTAGCAGAAAAACAATAATAACTTGTAAAACTTAAAGATGACAAATAAAATATCCATCTAACTTAATCATTCTCCATTCACTAATACTACTCCAGAATTTTTTTCTTTTTACTACAGGTCAGCAATGCCCAGGCTGAGATAATTCAGGACAACAAAGACATGACACAATGCACTTCTCAAAGGATACACATAAAAAAGCTATTCGAAGGCTCACATTAGTTAAAGGATTTATTTCTGTGTATCAGAGTGTGCAAATTCATCCTGCACACAAAGAGAAAGCATTTAAGCCATGAGCAGATATTTCACAGCATCTTAACTGCACTGAGGTGAAAACCCTCAGTGTACATCTCAGTATGAATTGCAGCAACTGTTGCCTTCACCAGAAACGTGTCTCCTTCCTTAGTGCATAAACACTGGAAAGACATAATTTCCAAGGGCAATACAAAGTTACATATCTCCACTGGCTGGAGAGTTCCCAGAAATACAATTCCTGGGTCTTTCTTCAATGTCAGTACATTCTTCAGTGAGCAATTCTTAAGGCCAATATAACTCATCTAAAAATCACACCAACAAATGTAAAGGGGTGCCTTGATACAAATAATGGTTACATTCGATTAAACGAAACCAAAAGGTCCACAAAGCCCGCAGATAATTTGATTTTTTACCACTAAGTTCAACAACACCTGTATTTAAATTTAAACAGCCACAGGTCAATATTTTAGCTGAGAACAATCCCAAGCTTGCTTTTGTAGTATTACATAAACTTCAACTGTATAGTATCACTTTCAGTGCTGCTGAAATACAGAGACAGGCAACTGTTATGACCTAGTCTTCAATATGGATTGTGAGACATTTTTTTCTTTTTGTGCTTGGAAAAAAATGCAGATTAAGAAATGAAACATCTTTATCTGTATTTCATAATGTCCATGAACACCCACTAGGGAATGACAGGGAATCTGTCTCAGAAAACTATCTAACTCAACAGTATGAAAAGCAAGGACTTCATGAAACTTCGTGTCATTTAATAAGAAGAGGGAGTCTTGTATTATTTGGTTCACTTAGAAAATCATCCCTCTGTAATCAACACTGAAAAATGGACATTCATAAAAACTGGCATGGCATTTAACAATCAATGTTGTGTTACTAATTACTAGTTTAGTACATGCATAAACACACTTTGCATGTGACAAAGAGACAAGCAAGACAATAAATTTTAGAAGCTGCAGCGTCATATCTATCCCTCTATAGGAGAGAAATAATTATAATGTGACATCTACAAACTTGTCAGTTATTTTTATTTCTGATGACATCACCAAAAAGGTTCATCACTATGTATCAGGTGTGCAAAAGTTGACATTTCATTATTTATAATTTTACTCAAACATGTGTATGTTTATATATTTATATACACATACGCACACAAGTAAGTACACAGTTGTGTTACATATATTACCAGGTTATAACACCTGATGTATTTATGATTTCATTATATTGGTATATCCAAAAAATGTCCCACAACAATTATTTAGAAGCCTAACCTATTTTTGTCTGAATACAATTTCTTAAATTCAACCCATATTTCCTTTAATTTCTCGTGACAGTCTAAAAGCTTGGGATCTGGATTTTTTTCTTCAAAATTCATTTTATATAGCAGTATGACAAAAAAAGCTGTTAAAACAACTTGCAATATTTAATTTGTTTTTAAACCAAACAATCAGGCATCTCCATTACTGCCAAGTTCTCAACTCTGCTAATTTAAATCAGACAAAAGCAGTCATCCTGCAAAAAGTCTGCAGCGTAACCATGTAATTCCAGACAAACTGGCATATATGCAGGCACAGAATGAGCTACTATAATTTCCAGTGAAACGTAATGGTATTTGGCTGTGTACATATATATTAAACACAATGGTGAGTGTTTCATAAATCACAATAGAGGTTTCACAGTTCATTATAGCAAATTGTTTAAATGAGGATTTGAAAAATACCTTTCTTCAAGCTCACAGTGTCATACTTTCAGACACATCGATCACCACTTTCACTGTATTTTAAACACTTGTGAAAAATTAATTCCTTAACTGATCTTGTTATTACCTTGAACTTACTTTACTGCTATGGAGCCTCCTCCTTAAATCCCAGGCAAAACTTCTTTTGACTTCTTCTTGACTCCACTTGACCCCTGAGTGAAAGTTTGGCCTGAGTAAAGGAAAAGCAGGAGGACCGCAGGGCTGAGCCCAGGAGGAGCTACAGCCCACCTGTTAAACTCCTCTGTTCCCTGGTGGAACAAACCCCTGCCTTGATTCGATAGCCACAGGAGAAAAGCAGGAACTAAAAGCAGCCCCGTTTCTCTCCCAGAATACTCAAATGCCATCTTAGAGCTCTACACTGGAATGAAAAGACATCGACTCACCAGAAAAGCTGGAAGGTGTGAAGGGTGTGGAGCTACCGGGAGACTGCGGAACAGCCGTGGAGCATGAGGGCAACAGTCCTACATCCCGAGTGAGTGAAGCATGAATGAGACAGAGCTGTCAGGTGCCCACATACGATCAGCCACACACAGATCTAAAAACTGCACAGTAAGGAGTGGCCCGCCCCCCGCCCCAGATATACAAAGGAAAGATGAGCCTCTGGCATTCAAAGACTCAAGACCCTTTTTCACTACAGAGAAGCAGGGACCCCAACGTTTCAGTATCCATCTGAGAGGACTTCAGGCAAGTTAAAGTAACTGCAAGGGAGACCCTGTTCAAACTTCTTCAAGTATACCTTTGTACTATGGAAACCATTTAAATTTTTTCTAGTTTAATTCTAAAATGTTCCAGTAGGATTCTCTCATTTCCGTTTAAATTTACCTTAAAGGTAAATTTAAAGGTAAATACTTCTAGTATCTCTGGCTACTCAGTTCAATTCATTCTTCATATCTATGTCAGTGTCTTAAAGACCTAAGACACTAAGGATTCCTAATAACATGCTAGGCTTATATGATTTCTTCAGTGACGCAGCAATGAACACAAATACGTTTTGCCTACAGGGAAAAAAAAAGACACAAGTGAAACAAATTTTTTTGCTTATAACATTGGCAAACTTTTACTTAATCAAGCTTCATACCTTCCAAAGAATATTTATTCATCTCAATTCTTTGCGTCACTCATGAGTCCTAAGAGAACAAGTGAGTATCCGGAACGTTTGAATAACTCTCAGACCAAAGATGTGAATAGAGTGAGGTAAAAGTCTGGTCAATGCAGGGAGGCCACCTGGCCTTCTTCCCCACTATCAGTAGAAAGTGTTTGTATGGGCCAGATAACTCAGAGCTCACCTCAAGGAACCCCAGAACCATCTTGGGTTATGCTTGTGAACTCCATCATTCTGTCTGGCACCACTTAGAATGGTGAAAGAAATTCCAGCTCTGTTTTAAGACTTAACTTTACTCCAAGTACCAAACTAGCTTGAAATGCACATCAGTGCTCACATGTTAGTGGCAACTTTTAAGGAAGATACTATATGCCCCAACACAACAATCCTGGATATAAATATTTGTTGCTTTCTCCTCCACTGCATCTTCTGAGGTATTTGGTGAGGTTTGGACACTTCTCTCTGTCACACGAAGCTCAGTTACCGTCCCATCTGCGAGCGCCGCTGCTCGCAGACGCTTCCCTCGGTGGGGCAGGAACAGAGGGACACTCGCACCGGGGTACCTCATGAAGGTATTCCGAGCAGCAGGGCCCCTGCCACGACTCCTCCTCAGCAGGACGAGCAGGCTCGGCCCCGCCCTGCCCTTCCCTGGCGCCCATCCCACGGCCGGGGACACGGCGAGCGGGCAGAGCCCCGGGCGGGCTCCCGCCCCCCGCGCCGCTCGGAGCGCTCCCGTGCCCGTGCCCCGAGCCGAGCGGCGCAGCGCAGGGCGCTCTACTTACGCTCGGCGGGAGGAAGGCTTTTGGAAGCAGCAAAGGCGCACCTCGTTCGGAAGAGCCCAGGCGGCGGTGGCGCATAAGTCGTTTAAGCGGGGGCAAGAGGCGCCCCGAAACTTTGCTGGGGCTACGGCAGAAGCGGCGGGGCGGGGCTGGCGGCGCCGGGAGCCCGTGCCCAGCGCCCTGCCCAGGGCCGTGCCCAGCTCCGTGCCCTGCGCCCTGCCCGCTGCTGCCGCCTGCGCCNNTCCCCTCCCCGCCTCCCGCCGCCGCTTCACACGGGGACGGGCCGGCAGCCCCTCTCCTCACCCGGGAGGCTCCCAGCGCATTCTCTCCCTGGGTTTGAAAATGATTGCCACTGTGCAGATGACCCATCCCACCTCCGCGGGATTTCCTGGGAAATAAAAATGTTTCTTCCCGCGCAGAGGATGGAAACGTGAGAAACCCTTCTCCTCCCCGCCGGGCTGCGGCGGAGGCAGCGCCGCGGGAGCCGCTGCCCGCTCCGCTCCGAAGCGCGCTGTGGCCGGGGCGCGGCTGCCGCCACCGCCTCGCCCCCACCTCCGAGTGCACGGCCCTCCGGGAGGGGTCACAGATACCTGAGCAAAGGGGAAAAAACTCCACCAAAATAACCCAACAAGCGCTTCACCAAAAGGAGGGTTTCCTCTCTGAGAGCAGATAAACCTCGCAGGTGCTGCCTGTGTGTCCTGCATGAAGAGCCCCAAAGGGCTGCCAGCCCCTTTTTGCTTTCCCTCAGACCATCCTCAGTCAGAATCAGCTGTCAAGCTGCTGTGCACAGAACTTTTGGAAAGAGAAGAAACAAAAAACCCCAAAACCATAGATCGGTTGTCACTATTCTGGAAGTTATTATTTAAGTTGCTCTTGACATTTTCAGCATCAGTATTCAAAATTATTATTATCACCTATATTTTGCTTAGGCTTTTGTGTATTCTGCAGTGTTGCTGCAGAGAAAGGAAAATGGTCACACAGCATGGGCTGCATCTAAAGCAGAGTGGGAGGTGGTTCTGCTCAAAGCAGGTCAAGGGAGGTGATTCTCCCTGCTATTCTGCTCTCATGAAACCCCACCTGGAGTCCTGCGTCCAGCTCGGGGGACCCCAACCTAAGAGGGATGAGGACCTGTTGGAGTGAGTCCAGAGAGGGCCACGAAGATGATCAGAGGGCTGGAGCAGCTCTGCTATGAAGACAACCTGAGAGAGTTGGGGCTGTTCTGCCTGGAGAAAAGAAGGCTCTAAGGAGACCATACAAAAGCTTTCCCGTTCCTAAAGGGGCCTACAAGAAAGATAGAGAGGAACTGTTTACAAGGGCATGTAGTGACTGGACAAGGGGGAATGAATGGCTCTAAACTGAAAGCAGGTAGATTTAGATTAGCTATTAGGAAGAAATTCATTACTGTGAGGGTGGTGTGTCACGGGAGCAGGTTGCCCAGATGAATTGCAGATGCCACTTCCCTGGAAGTATTCAAGGCCAGGTTTGATGGGGTTTTGAGCAACCTGGTCTAGTAGGTATCCCTGCCCTTGGCAGGGAGAGTTGAAACTAGATCTTTAAGGTCCCTTTCAACCCAAACCATCCTATGATTCTGTGAAAGACCGAATGACTTGTACTGGCATGGTGACTCCACAACTCTTCACCACTAACATATGAGTTTCTGTTGATAGCTACTCTACAAAGAGCTGGAAATGGAACAATAGCAGTCATTCCCAAGGCACACTGTTGCTTTATTTAGTAAAAGAACTCTCCAAGAAAAAATTTGAGACGTTTTGAAGAGCTGTGTGTAGCAGAGGACTGTTGAGAAACTGAATCAGACCATTTCATGTTCTTGTATTCTTGAAATACTTGATTGGTCCCTATAAATCTTTCAGCTGAGAACACTAGGGAGGAAGATCTTTGTTGACCCTAAGCACTAGGGGTGGTACAAGGACAAGTGACTGTTCAGAGATGGGTGCTATATCTGAAACACAGAGCTGCCATGACTGTAAGTGCAGTAGTATCACAGGGTTTATCCTGAAGCACTGGGGCATGAGAGGCCGTGTTAGGGTACAGGATGGAATCCCAGCCGCAGTAACTCCTGACATTAAAACTTCCTTCGTGCAGTGAAGTCTCTCAGCTCATAAGGTCGGTTGAAGGGCGGGAGGTTTGATTTTAGAGACAATTAGACAGAGATCTTTCATTTTCAACACTTTGTCCAAACATTTTAATAGCATGAAGCACTGGGTGTTTCTCTGATGGCTTTTTCAGTCTCTGGGAAATTGTATTTCCCACTGTCTGTACAAACCGGCCTTGATACCTGTTTTTATAAGAAAAATATTCAGGAGGGCAATGAAATTCTACAGCAGCCTTTTAGTAGTGCTACAGAAGGTTTTTATGATAGAATCCCTTACATTTCAAGCTAGGAGAAGCTGATGCAGTGCCTGCCTGCCACGGAACTACACCCATCAGCTAACATACTCCTTTCCGAGGCTTCCCTTCTGAGTTCATGCAAGAAGAGGTTTGGTCTGTCAGCAAAACCCTCTGGATCATTTGTGGAAAATGGGACAGACAAGGATGCAATGTAAAATCCATGGGGAAAACTTGAAGGAAGCAGCTTTTGAAGTAAAAAACCAATTATGTACTGGTAAAGGCCCAAGCATGAAAGCATGTTGAGGACATATGGAGGGCTATCTGTTAGTCATATACTAGAATAGGAGGATCTGTAGCCAAACAAGGGTGGGGGGGGAAATAGGACTTGTCTCTCTGAGGAGTTTATTCAGGAAGAAAATAGGCTCAGATTTAGTTAATGGTGTTAAAAAGTGTCTCTTCATATGGACTCATTATATTAAAGGGCTCTCTCATTGTCATTGACACCAGACAGCAGCATACAACTTTTGGTAACATTTAAATTTTTACATTAAAACGCACACTTATAAAATTTTCCGCCTTCCTTTAATTAACACAGAATCACAGAATCATTAGGGTTGGAAGGGACCTCTGGAGATCATCCAGTCCAACATCCCTGCCAAGGCAGGGTCACCTATGGCAGATTACACAGGAATGTGTCCAGATGGGTTTTGAATGTCTCCAGAGAGGGATTAATTATCTTTAGAACAACCTTTTGTCTTCCATCCAAGCCTCCACACAGGTGACAACCCCTGTTCCACATTTAGACAGACATTTAGCAGTACATGATTTGACTGGCGCAGAAACAAAATGAATTCCAGAAGTGGGGGGACAGAGCAGTCAGGCAAGTATTTTTAAGATTAGATTAATTAGGTTTTCATGACAAGGTACATGGAAAGCAAATTAAAAGTAGACACCAAGCTTTATGAAATTATATAAAGTTCTTGTAAGTTTAGTAGATATTTCTTGATTGATCTTAGTCTCAACCTGAGCTGCTGCTCAACAAGAAAAATGAACTTTTTCAGATAGGTATTTTAAAAATTTTTTCAGACCATTCTATTTCTAATTTAAACATCTAGTTTGAAGTACAAAAGAGGATCACTCTTACTGTAACTGTGCATCCAAACCCGGTCTAGTGGAAAGACCCCTTAACTGCAGTACCACACCAAACTGATGCCATGGCTCAGCAGTGGTGACAGCAGTTCTGTCCACACAGTCAGAAAAAGAGCTTCAAATGCCTTCAGTTCAGCTCACTGTGGCAGTGTACAGTATGTCAATAGAGAGAATTGCGCTTGACATGCCACTGCCCTACAGAAGATGGCACTAAAGATATTTAAATGCTGGGAAAGGGTACTGCTACCTCCGAAGGCACAGCTTGAACCAAGGATGATTAAAATCTCTAGTTGTTTTCTACATGGATGAATCGAAGGACTTCAGAACTAATTAAATATTAAATAACATGACAATCAAAAGACTGAAGTCGTAGTTTGATCTCATATTATATACTAATTTTTATTATTGTAACAGTTAGTGATTAGTGTTCTGTTAGACACTACTGCCAAAGCACATGAGAGAACGCAGCATAAGAACTGGTGTCAGGAAGAATTATTTTTTCTAGTTTGTGGGACAACACTGTGACTTCTAGTTTGTAGGAACGGAGGCACAGGAAGACTAAATATCTCATCCTAGGTTATATGGTTCTGAGAATAGCACTGAGACACTAGGCTGGTGTTTCACCCAGCAGAACCATCTTCATCTGGTCCTTTCTGGTTCCTTCCTTTGGAAATGTGGGAAGTGTCCTAATACAACAACAACAAAATAAATCTGAATGTTCTGAGATATTTAACAGTGAGATGCTTTCCAGTCATCTTCATGAAAGCAAGAGCTCCCTGTACGATGCTGCAGAGGAAGAACTCTAACTGTAGAAGCCATGCATCTGTTAGGGGGAAGAATCAAAAAGAGAGACAGAGGACATGGAGAATCCTAAGAGGAATTATGCCTGCTATCATTCTGTCATTGTGTGATGCTATTTTTTTTCTGACATGACAGAAATATTAAAATATTGGTGTTTGAAACACATTGATTCTTGCCACAAGTCTGGTAGAAAGCCATCTGAGCTGAAAGAAAACAAAATTAAAAGGCAGATTTCAAATAGTTCACTGCTGAGTTAGTGAGTTAACTCATACAAAAATTAAGGAAATATTGTGTTGGAGCAAGGAAGAAGCTGAGAAGCAGGGCTAGTAGAGAGGAGCAGAGAGCAAGGAGAAGGGTACAGCAACAAAGGAAGAAAAGGCAGTTAAGATTTTTGCCTTTCTAGTAGCAGTCACTCAGGAAAACACAGCCAGAGGCTGTGGTTTGAAATTGCAGCATGTGTAGCAGCAAATAAACTTCATGTTGCCATTCCCTCCACCCCTTCCACTCATTCCCTGCAGCTCTTCTTGCCCAACACCATGGCCTACTGCCCCACAGTCTTATCAGTGTGGAAGTTCATATGGCCTCCCTGTAAGGCAGATCAAGGAATTAATCCATCTGAAAAACAATCCAGCAAAGCAAAACATTTGTTTCTTCAGCGGCTAAAACAGTGAGCCAGTCCAGTGTTGAGCACAGCTGTGCAAACAACTGTGCTGGCACAGTGCAGGTCCTGCAGTGGAGGCACTGTGTTGAGTGGGGTGGGAGAGAGACATAGACAGGATAAGAATGAGCAGGAAGGAATGACATCAGTGTTAAGGTCCTAAACTAGTATCGCCAGTGGGCAATTAATTGTGCCAAACCACAACCAAGGCTTCTAAACAAGGATGTTCTTTTTCATTGTGTTAGGATAAGAACAAATACGGTATGTTTTAACAGGAATATACCTTGGTGTCATGCATGATGAATTTGTAAAGGCCTCCAGTAATTACTGCCTTCCACAGAAAGGAACAGCAATAGGCATCTTGCTTTGAAATAGAAAACACAGTGTTATGTGTGGTGCAATTTCTCTACAAAATACACACTGCTGCACAATGTGATGGTGTACCTTTGGAATTAAAAAAATTGGTAGCACGAAATGGCATGCCATTTGTGGGAAATAATCTCATGGCTGCAGACCAGGCTTCAGTGAACTCCACCAATGTTTGCACATATTGTAAAATGGGCAGCAAAACTGAACAGTGACCTGGGTTTCCATCTTCCTCCTATTGGGAGGAGTGCTTGTTTTGGGAGACACACAACCAAGGTATAAGGAGCTTTTCACTAACTGTGCTGAGGAGAAGAAAAAAAAATTCCATCACCAATTTTACTTATATTAATTGGAATTTTGTTTACTCACAATGCCACCTCATATGCTTAGTTAGGTGGAACGTATGGTAGCACATGAATGTCTTATTACAATTGCTAAAAGCACAGAGGAACCATGTTGACAGAGATCGTGCTGGACAAGCCCTGCACTGGCAAACAGACTTTCGGGTGCTAACAAGACTCAAAAATTAATTTCAAACATCTTGGTTTTGACAAACCTTTAATGCATACCTATATGGTGTTTTTTCAAGTCAATCATGTTATCATCTCCTTTTCCACCAATGATCTTCCACAAACTCCAGCTCTTCTTTACAAAACTGTTCTTTGCTTCAGAACAGGTCTCCATCCAACGGTTTTGCAAATGCTTCATATTTCACAATAGAAGCACTTAGACCTTCTTACCATCTAAAACTGCTATTGTTAAAACATTTCTCTTGGTGATAGAGATCTTATTGAATCCTACACTTATCTTCCTGTGTACCTGCAGCTCCTCCCAGCTGCATACAGTTTATCCCATTTGGTGGATCCTGATGATCTGACAATGAGTCATTAATAACTATTTTACTGCTATTCACAAAAGCTTGTATCACGGCATAGGCAGAAATTATGCCTTACAAATCCATGTTGCAATGTCTCATTCAGTCTTCTGTCAGATAACAGTGAGGGAATGATTTAGTCAGTTTGTTGCTCTGTCTGTGTGCATGTGTGTGGGTAAGGGAATAGACTGTTTCTGTTTGTGCTGGACAGATTGTGGAAGCTTTTTAAACTGCATATTAAACAGGCCTTGGAAAGGATGCAATACCTAGGGCAGGGACATGACTAACTGCGAGCAGACATTACACTGATGATGCAACATACAATAGGCTTGAATTCTTTACCACACAATAATTATAAAATATTTTTTCTGGCACCTGTTGCAATGATCTTAACAAACAATGATTGATTAAACAGTTCTGATCCCTGTGAACATGACGCAGTTGTCACCTTTATCTTTCAATTGGGAAAACTCAAGAACAATGAGAGCCAGGGTTGACTCTGTGTACCAGGGCTGCTGTAATACTTTCAAGTCAAGTGAAAGAAGTCTTGTGACAAAGGAGATGTTGATAGCTGGATACCAAACAGATAGCAAGTTTTCCAATTATCGCAACAGAAATGAAGCATTCCTCCTGCTAATGTGCAGATCGCTGAGAGGTGTGGGAGGAGATTTTGTGTTGTCATAAAGATTGAATCTCCACAGAAAATTATCTGCAGAACACTTTTAAGCCAGATTTCAATATCTCGACTTACACAGTTTTAAGCCTGCTACTGTCTTTCCCAGCTGACATGTCTAAATTGCCATAATTGCCAAGACAACAGAAAAGATACATCTTGCATAAGCAAGTAAACCTGACCAGCACAGCTTGTGCATTGAAAAATGCCACCTGCTTCAGACCAGTGTCTGCACCACTCACTACAGTCAGTATTCCTTTTTCTGGGGACTGTCAGGCTATGAGCAAAATGCTGGTTATTAACAGCACACAGAATAATATATGCTGCTCTTCAAAATATTCATCTGCAGCCTGCAGTCGTTCATGGCTAAACTCTACAAGTTCTCTGTCAAATCACTGAAAACATACTTCCCTAAACTGTATATATCATACTGGTACTGTATCACTCCTTTGCCACGACGACTTACGCAAGCATCTGGCTACCTAGTGGTATTCTTGGAGAGGATATTTTTTTAGTAGATGGCTAATTCAAATACAATGGATTTGGCTATTCAAATACAGCAGACAGATGTGAAATAATCTGTGAGTTAGTGGCAGTGATTAAACTGTCAGAAAAAGGGAGAAGGTGTGTGCAATGATGTGACCAATTTTGGCATTTTAATCTACGGTAGGATGGGGGGAACCAACCATATCAAGAGCAAGGAATGTTCTCAGATATGGAGAGTCTGTGATGTGACTTGTTCCCTCATCTGGGCCTTCCAAATTAAAGCTCAATGCATTTCCAAGCCTAGGTTATACAGGCTTTCTTTTGCTGGCTAGGAAACTTTATCTAGAAAATAGTCAGGTCAGAGCTGAGCCAGCTTTACAGAAGAGAAATATACTCTGTAAGAGAAAATGACAATGACAAGCTAGGTTGGTCAGATGGAGACAATAGTATAGGTGCCTTCTGCACCATCTTGAAAGTAATTTCCATTTGTCCTAGCTCATTAAGCTTCAAATAGTTACCATTACTCTTGCCACTGTCTGCAAACAGGTCCAAATGACTGTGCAGATAATAAGATGGTGAAAAACCAAATTAACCTGTACTTACCTGTCAGGGTAGTGTCTGTCCTGAATATCAGAACAGGTGACCAAACATACAGTTCAATTCTCTGAGTGTAATTTTGCTGCCTGGTAAAATCCATTAGCCTAATTTTCAGGTGAGGAAAATATAATTAGGGAAAAAAAATTACATTCATTTTCACCAAGTTTAGTTTCTAGTAAAGTGCTCTTAGCTGTTGCTTACTGCTGCAATATACTTTTACAAAATAAAGCCGCTTTTAACAGTTGCTATTTTGAATTGAATCTCCATAGAACAGGAGTGCTCTTCTCTGTATGGACCAAGTTGTCTTTTATATTTGTCCTATCAGATATAAAATAACATAGGCTCATAACTGTAAAAAAAACAAAGGATATTTTTATTTTTGTCTAAGAAAACCTTTAATAAAGGTACTTCTATATCCATAAGTCATAAATACAGAAGATTTATACTTCTGATTTCCTTCTATATCAGTATTTCTCCCAAGGTAGTTAGGATTTTTTCCTTATGTGGGTCCATGAGTTACTAGTGAAGTTTGCTTCCCCTAATCTCCTTCCTCTTCTGACAAACATGTCTGTAGTTTTGGTTTCAAGGTTTTGGATGAAAGTTTAACCTAACTGAGTCAATGGTGATTTTCCCTGGCCATTTCAGTCAAGGTATAATTTCAGCCAGTCCCATTCCTGCACTTCCCAGTTCTGATACCACATTATTAGACACTTTACATCCTGGCTACACTGGACAGTGAACAATGAGGACTCAGCCTCTTTTACAGTCATGACCTCAGATCTGCTGCTTAAGTTTTCAACACGCTTTGCAATCTTTATTCTGAGGAAAGCCTAGGAACGAAGTACCAGAAATGTAGACACCTAGTGCATTTCAGGAAAGAACACACACAATTTCAACACAGCCATGTATTTTAATCTGTATGAAATCCATCTATAAAAAGTGAGCTATGCAATGTAGCACATATAGAAATAGGTGCAATTCCCATGTTCCTGATTTTTTTTCACATAAAAAGGAGCTATTCAGTAAAAATAATACACTGAAAACAAATCTCAGAGCTATTACTGCCTGACGCTGCAGTCCTGGATCAAAGCTGTCTTGGCTACATCCAAACACTTGCCTCAGTTCTGTCTTTTTTTACTGTCTGATAATCTCATTGCCAAACTGCTAATTGGAGATAACCTCATAATGTTAGTGTTAACAGTTTTAGTGTGTCTCATTCCAAGTTCCAGCTAAATTCAAAGGTAGACAGGGAAAACAAGCTCTTTCCCTATGGGGTTGGTTAAGTTTATCACTGGCCTTTTCCAGCTACAAGGCTGTCTCAGGCAGCATTTTGATTTCAAGTAGAGCACATATGTGGCCTTCTACTATGAGCTCATGAAAGCTCAGGGTAACAGGCAATGTAACCAACTGAAACACCAACCTGCAGCAGAAGGCTAAAATCCTTATACTAGCCCTTGGCCATTAAGTGTAGTATTAGCGCATACATTTTCCATTATGGTAAACAGATTTTCATTAGATGAATTAGGTAACACACAGCATGTATAAGTAATACAGAAAACAGACATCACAAGAGTGCTTTAATTATTATTTGAGGAAAAAAACATAAAAATCCTGTTACAAAAGAAATGTAATACTAGAGCACTGGGACTAGATTTTTCTCTTCGTACTTTTACAGGGAACAATGCAGGAACTCTATCACACACAAACCTGATATGTGCCAAGCTTTGTTCTTTGGAGTTGAATTAAGGATGTTTTCACAGTCCAAGTATCCAGTCCAGCTCATTATGAATTACTTTCTATCTTTTTGTTCATGGTTCTGAGGATGGTGTTTTCATGGTTCTCTTGCTCCCCTCTTAGATGACAGATTTCCATCTGCAGTCAGGTTGTAACACCAGATGTAGCTCGCAAGCAATAGAAGCCTGTTTATGCTCCACTTTCAGGGCACAGTGAGGGGCCATGGGTTTTAATTCATGCAGCTTTGTTTATTCCAACAGTGACAAATTTAAACGTATAGTAAAAGATAAATGCAAATAGAGAAGCTGAGATAGTGTTCATTCATTTTGGGGAAAGGCCAGTTATTAAAGTTATTAAAGCTAAGGAGGAGAAACCGCCAACTTTCTACAAGTGGGTTCAATGGGCAGGCACTTGGGAAGAGAAACTGTGTTGCCCTGTATGCCATGTGCTACCTATGACAGGCATAAAACACCTTTTGACACTACTTTGAGACAAGACCAGACTGACTCATATAGTTCTTCAAATTAATCATATACAATTTACAGCTCAAAAATGTGAACTTTAAGAAAAATATCGAGTTCCTCCTCATTTCTGATTGGGTCCCTTTGCTATTTTAGCTCTGCAAACTGTCTGTAATTCCTGCTAGAGCAACTCTAAGAAAAGGAATGGTGATTTAATCTCACAATGTGGAATGTCAGAGAGACTGGGAGTGGTTTGCTCAACTCATTTGAAAAGTACCTCAAATAGAGAGAAGGTTTTATGAAAAAAAGCTGTGCAGGCTGGATAGAAAAAAAAGGAGCAATGGAAGGACACTGCATATCATTCTGTAAGTTGAAGCACTTCTTTTGGATAACCAAGAGAATGGAAAGAGGATTTCTTTTATTGTTTTTTACTGAAAAAATCCCCCAAAACATTTTAAAATGTTTTTAAATACAGCTGAGTGAGGCACAGTCAAGTGGTAAAATGTCTCTTCATCAGATAAAGTCTACAGCACCGAGAATCTTCACAAAATATTGGGGGAGAACAAGAGGACAGTTGCACTGCCTCCACCTTCCCAGGTGACAATCCTTTTTTTTCATCTGATTAAGAGAATGAAAAATGAACTTCATTCTTCTCACTGCTGCAGCCTCTGTGACGATGGGGAGGCAGCACTGACCTAATGGCATTCACAGGCAGTTGAGACTGGCCACCCCCAATGCTGTAAGAAGTGCTACTCAGAGCAGGCAAGGAGAAGAAAAAAATGCTGGTGCCCAGCAAAGCTGGTATCATGCATTGCCAGAGTATGTGTATTCTTAAACCATTTCCTTGCTTTCCAGATTACTTAGAGAGGACACCTACTATAAACACAATAACCTCCCTATCTTCTTCCTTCTCAAAAGCTGCGATGTACCCCAAAAATCCTTTACCCTGTGTTTAACCAAAAACCTTTGTTACTGGCTTGCCTCTGAGCCATCACAGTGTGTTTGTGATTCCTGGATCTCCTTTGGGCATTAGAGCCTTCTCTGGTCCTTTCCACTCCCGCTTTTTGAAGACTGACTGTCCCAACAACAGGATCCCAGCAGTAGGCATACCGGGAGAAGCTGCTGGCAGAAGGCTGCTCTTTCTAATTGTGGATGCAGGAACACTGAATTAGCTTTTGATCTTTAAAACCTGCCTCAGCATCAGCTTCCCAGGGAGGCTATTATTTTTAAAACACAAATGAACATTCATTTTTTAACCTTTTCCTTGAGTGTGAAAATATTGTTTATTGTTTTCTTACACCTAAGAACGTTTAAGGGAAATGGGGCACCAGTAAACCCTGAAACTGGGGAATTATTTCAGAACTGTTGTTTTCTTGGATTCTTTCATGCAAATTTTTATCACTAGGTAGCATAATTCAGCGAGATTCAACATCATGCAGATCCCAGATACAGCAAGCATGAAAATAGTAAATGTGGTTTTCTCAGTGGGCCGAGATACAAAACAATCCACTGTGTTGGGGCAGGGCCAAGCGTCGCACTTCACCAGGCGAGGCATCTGGTAGCCATCGTACATGTAATAGAACACGTACATGAAGACGGCTTCAAAGACAATCCTGAAGAAGATGCTGCTGGTGTATGTCCACCACAAGGGGCCCCGAATGTGAATCTTTGCATTTTTTAGCTCTTCAATATCAATTTTCTCACCATTTCTGAACCGCCTTTTCTTTTCATGCCTGGTGTAAGCCACATGCATGGCCACCAGCAGCGCAGGTGTGGAGACAAAGATCAGCTGCAGGGCCCAGAGTCTAATGTGGGAAATGGGGAAAAAATGATCATAGCAAACATTTCTGCAGCCAGGCTGAAGGGTGTTGCAGACAAAATCTTGCTGTTCATCTCCCCAGACTCTCTCTGCAGCCACAACCAGGATCATGATACGGAAGATGAAAAGGACTGTGAGCCATATCTTCCCGATACTGGTGGAGTGCTTATTTACACCTCCTAGAACAGCCTGCAGAGTTCCCCAGTCCATCTTCTTTCCTGTGTCCTTTCACCTGCAGGATGACACAATACATAGAACAGTCACTTTGCAAATTGTGAAAAATCAGCTCTAGACCTGTAAGAAAGAGAACTTCCTAACAGTCTCTCCAGACCCATAGGCAAGAGTAGGTCACTTTCATTAATGTCACCCATATGGTTATGGATTCAAACAACTTATTAAACTCTATCCTTCCATCAATTTATGATGGGACAAGCATACCTCAACGTATTTCTCAACAAGGCTTTGGTCAGGAAATACATACATCCTAATACAGTTTCTCTCTGCATCCTCTATGCTCTCCTTCCCTTTCTTGAGCTATTTTCCTTTCTATGGTTGACTCTTGTCAGTATTTTCCATTTCAGTGTACTTCCCAAAGCAATAGAAATTACTGTCACTGCAGGAGTTTATGCCGTATCTAGACAAAGTAGAGACTTCTCTAGCATTTTTCACAGGATTTCTTTGCCTACACCACAGCCCTAGGACGCTGAGCTGGTTTGTCTCAGAGGTAGGTACTTGGCCTTCTTCAGTAGAAGTCCTTGCTCCACCCAGACACCTCCAGGAGGCCTCCAAGGCTTTCTTGTTGCAGATCAGACAAGGCCCTTAATCTCCAAAGTACAGTGTTTGAATTTGCCAGCATTGGTGAGAAGCCTCAAGCCAGCTCTGTCCGGGCTGCATGCTTATGTAGCACAGACCAGCAGGCAAAGGAGGACAGAGCAGAGCCTGCCCTTCCACATTCATTGCTATGTCATCCAAAAAAGGAGGCAAGCAGAGTCACAGAGTTGAGACGAAAAAGCCCTCAGCTAAAGAGTTTATGCTGATTTTCTAGATGCTATCACACTCCAGCAGAATACAGAAAGTCAAACTTCAGAGGAACTCCATTTCAGCTTTCCTTCTACTCTTAAAAACTAAAATCCACACTCTTTGGTCTTTTGAAAGAACATTTTGCTGAAGTTCAGACTTTAGTCTCAACTCTCACTGATTGCAGCCATTTGGAAACTGTGACTGAATTGGACAAAATACTTTGAACCCCAAGCTGGGAACCTGCATAGCTGGTCCATCATCTCTCAAGGCTAGACTGAACTGTGCTGCATGGGAGAGTCAGGAGGCCATGGATAAGAGCTCCATCTTCTCTTGATGCTGGCTGTGTGCTGTGGGGAGAGCATGGTACTTTGCAATGCAACTCTGACCAAAGCTTGCAAAAATCTCTCATTCTCACACAGCAGAAAGAGAAAAAAAATGAACTTTTTACCCTGGTGTAGTTACATCACAACCAAAGGACAAACGTGCCCCAACACATACCCTTGGTGCGAGGGCCTAGCTTGTATGGACAAGCCTGGAGGCAAGAGGGAGAGGTTAGATTTACTGTGATGCGGAAAGGTGAAATTGGGTAAGGCAAAAAAGAAAACAACTCTAAGAAGATGGCTGGAATTCCTGAGACTTCTCATGCTTTGTCTCTACTGAAACTGGCACCATTTCATGCAACGTTTTACACTGACCTACCCTTCAGGCTATGATCAGATACCTGCATCTTCCCGGTAAGAATTTCCTCATGTCTGTTGCATAGTCATTAAAATAAAGTCAAAGAAACCTTCACAAGAGGCTAATCAGAATTGAAGGAAAGTACTGAAAGTGCATATCGCTGAGCTAAACAGCCTGGGTTCCAAGTGCCGTCTCACACTGCAGTTCTGAACCAGGGCTGCAAGTTTTGGGGGGAAAAACTTTTCTCCCTGCTCATCTGCCACTACAGAAACACTGCATTTGGCTCTAGGGAGCCAATCTACCCGGACGGCCAAGTTGCCAACCAAGACATCATTACTGAAAACCACTCTAAATCCCCACTCTGGGGTCAGTAGCTAGATCCCAGCCTCTCCCTCCCTCCGCGCCGACCTTTATCCCGCCGAGTTCCCGCGCGGCTGCGAGCCTTCAGCGGCGGGAAGCCGCAGAACAGCCGTCCGCTCCTGTCAGCAGACACCGCTGGCAAACACCGCCTTCGGCTCGGAGGTCGGACGGCTCCTCCCGGGACGGACTGTGCGATCGGACAACCCGGCCGGCCGCAGTCACCGCCCCCGGCCCGCAGCCCCGCCGGCTGGGCCGGTGCGGCTTGCCGGGGGTCGGGGCCGCGGTGTGTCTGCCTGAGCCCCGCAGCGCTCCTCTCCGAGCGCAGCCCCCGAGAGCAGCCCCACTCCGGCACACACTGCACGGATCGCGACCCGCTCGGAGGGGCGCGCAGCCCCATCCCCATCCCGATCCCACCGGTGCGGCACCGCTCCGGCCCCTCACCTAAACTTCCTGACAGTCTCTCGCAGGACACGCGTGAGCCGCTCCGGACCGTCCCCCGGCACGGCCGGGCAGGACACGCGGGACG
>VZRL01004617.1:123655-157916 GCA_013397895.1 Origma solitaria
CCCCGCCCGCGCCCCGCTCCTCCGGCCGCCCGCGGAGGCGGCTGTGGGGTACCCGGGGCGGGGCCGCAGCGGAGCGGGGGCTGAGCCGGAGCTGCTGCGCTGGGCTCTGCCGCGCCCGCGGGCCGGGAGCTGCTGCGGACGGAGCGGGACGGGGGACGGTGCCTCCCGCGGGAGCGCCCTCGGGTTCGTCCGGGACATCCATGAACACAGGGAGCGCATCGGGCGGAGCGGCCCCAGTACCCTGCAAATACGGCCCGGCGCCGGGGTTGACCCCCAAGTGTTGGCAGAAAACGTGTCCCGGAGGGAAATCCATTCCCGCGGGACACTCCGAAACTGCCCCAGAGCCGTGGCAGCCGGAGGAAATCGTCACCGTGAGCCAGCTCGGACACTGGTCAGATAAAATGCAGCTCCCATAGACTTTCTCTAGGGTGAGGCAGGGCTGGAGAACGAAACCTCAGAGACCCTCTTAGAAGGCCTGAATTTGGAAGACAAGGAATTGGTAAATTAGCTAATGAATTGATGAGAAAAAATTGGTCTTGGTAAAAAATTGATCTCTGATCCCCAGATATAGGGATAATAAGGGCATCAGGCAGTTAAGAGCAGGATAGAAGTAGGACAATAGTTTTTCCTTTGAAAAGGAAATCCTCACTAAGGGTGCACGGCCTTGATTTCACTGCTACTGCGCAAAGGGAGTTGGTTTTGTGAGAGAAAGTAATCTAGCAGGAAGTATAAAGAGTGACTCAAAGAAAAGTTACTTGCCACGTGAAGATCTGTCACTAGGTGTTATTTGTCTGGAGATTGAGCTCTGTTGTTCACAATTTTAAAAAAAAAATGTTTCTTCTTATTATAGTACCCTTTGAGCCGCATCTTTAAGGAAACCTTTTGTGGACAAAGTCCAGAGCCAACGAGGCATGAATTAGTTGCATCAGCACTGCAAGCCCTTACCTTGGGCTTTGCTTGTAAAGTAAACTCAGTGTTGCTCTCAGGCTGAGTTCTGCCTCACTTCATCCAAAGCATCCAACCAAGAATGACTTCTCTTAAATGATGCTTGATTACATCTTAGTAAAGAGTCTTGGCTTTTCAAAACACTGGTGAAAAAATCCTACCAGAAATGAATGCTGTGTTAAAAAGCATGTGTGGGAAAAATAACAAAAATTTGTCTGAGTATATAAAATACTGCTGAAAGTGCTGTATTTGTTACTGTATAGAACTGCATTGAAATAGAGCTCTGTATATTACACTTAGTATTGAGCTTGGTTTTATGATGCATGTGGAAGTAGAAATGCTTTCATCAGTAGGGACTTAAAATTTAAACTTGATCTAGTAATTTGTATAGATAACAATTACTAGAATCTCGAACTTGTGTATGTATCTGCAAAATTACAAAGTTAATTTGACTTCGCTCTTAGAGGTTTAAAAAATTATGTTGGACTTCACAGAATATTCTGCATTGGAAGGCACCCACAAAGATCATTGAGTCCAGCTCCTGGCCCTGCACAGGTTACCTCAAGAGTCACACTATGTGCCAAGAGTGTTGTCCAAACACTTCTTGAACTCTTCACGCTGTCAGGCTTCGTGCTGCAGCCGTTTCCCTGGGGAGCCTGTTCCAGTGCCCAAACACCCTCTGGGTGAAGAATCTTCTCCTGATATCCAACCTAAACCTCCCCTAACACAATTTCAGGCCATTCCCTTGGGTTCTCTCAGTGGTCACCAGAGAGAAGAGATCAGCATCTGCCCCTCTGCTTTTTCTCATGAGAAAGCTGCAGACTGCAATGAGGTCTCCCCTCAGGCTCCTTCAGGCTGAACACACCAAGTGACCTCAGCCACTCCCCATACAGCTTCCCCTCAAGGCCTTTCACCATCTTTATTGTCCTCCTTTGGACACTCTCTAACAGTTTAATGTCTTTCTTATATTGTGGCACCCAAAGCTGCCCCAGCACTCGAGGTGGGGCCCCGACAGCACAGAGCAGAGCAGAGCAGGACAATCCCCTCCCTTGCCCAGCTGGCGATGCTGTGCCTGATGCCCCCCAGGACACTCTTGGCCCTCCTGGCTGCCCGGGCACTGCTGGCTCATGTTCAGCTGGCCACTGACCAGGACCCCCAGGTCCCTTTCCATGGCACTGCTCTCCAGTGTCTCATTCCCAGCCTGTCTGTACATCCAGGGTTGCCCCATCCCAGGGGCAGAATTCATCTTATCCCTTGTTGTTAACACGTTGTTAACATAGTGTGGTTGGTGATTGCCGAGCCCTCTAATTTGTCAAGGTCTCTCTGCAGGGCCTCCCTGCCCTCAAGGGAGTTGATAGTTCCTCCCTACTTACTATCACTGGTGAACTTAGTATATCTGTGAGTCCTGCATCCAAGTCATTTATGAAGATGTTGAAGAGCACAGGGCCTAAGATGGAGCCCCGTGGAACCCCACGAGTGAGAGGTCACCAGTCTGATGTCACCCTCTAACCCTTTGTGCCCAACCTGTGAATAAATTGATCATGTCATGTTTGCATGACATGCTTTTCCAGCTGTGTGCTGGACATTTGTCCAGAAGAGCACTCTGTTAAAAGCTTCACTGAAATGTAAGATCTTTAAATAGCTAAAAAGAAAAATCTTGAATAGTTAACTATGTTTTATGAAATAATACCCAGGTTTGATAGTGGTAAATGTAAATGCTTGGAAGAAATTCACAGCTCACATTGCTCAGTACTGCCACAGCATTTTTCATTTACAACCAAACAAAATCTATATTAAAGCTGACTGCTGTTTTTAGTTTCCTTGATTTTTGTTTGACTGCTCATATATGTAATGCTTTATTTGGGAAGGAGAGGGGATTCAAGCAAGGAATTCTGACAGAGCACAAATCCAGGGTTGCAGCTGGTTGCATACACTTTTCACCTTTCTCATTGGCAGGAGATGCAAGACACAAGTTTTAACAACTCGGGAATCTGTAAAGGTTCATCTGTAAGGAAGGGGTAGCATTGAGCTGGTGAATGTTACCAAGTGTTCATGTACTTACAAAACATTGTTTCTTGTGGATTGTAAAGTAATGCGGAAATAAAAGCTTTCTAAAAACTGGAAAATAAATACTGTTGTAACTTCCTCAACCCAGAAACAGGTTTTAGCTTATCTCAGGATAGCAGAAATCTTGGCATCATCTTCCAATAATGCCTTACGGCTTTCCAAAGACTGTGTTTGCATCTCTGCATTCAACAGCCCTCAGGCACTTCCAGAGGCTCTGTCTGGATCTATACTTTTAATAGCACTTGTTTCACTCTCTGCTTTGCCTAACCATGTTTTGATGTCACCTGTATATGGCTTACTTAAATATTTAATATTTATCCCATGTATATCTATATCTGTATCTATATCTATTTCAAAATCCACATGATCCTAGAGTAATTAACTCAATAGCTTAATTATGTATGGTGAAAGAAAAAAGGTTTCATTTCCTGAAAACCTGCTCTTAGATAATTTCAAGGGACATTCCTGAGTCCTCACCATGTGGAGTAATAGCTAATTGTCTTTCCTTGTCCTTCTTTAAGCATAAACTTCTGCTATATCCTCTCTCCATCCTTTTTATTCTGTGCTGAAAGGCTTAATTTGTTGAAGCTGTGCCATGCAGGAGCTGTTATGTATCTTTATTATTCTCATCTGTCTTCGTTTGATAGACAGGTGTCTGCTAAGGAAGGTGGGAACCTTCCTGAGAACAGAGAATGTGAACCCCCTTCCCTCCGAATTATTATAACTTTAGAATCAAGGGCTCTCAGGCAAAGGTATGGGAAAAGGAATAAGAGTTTTTTACTAGTATCTATAATGAGATAAACAATCAGTAACAAAAAGAACAGTGAACAAAGTAAAAAAGGTAAACAAAACAAAAAAACTCAGTGGCAAATGTCCCTGGGCTGCCAGGCACTTTCCCGTTTGGTGCAGTCACGGTCACGGCCAGCAGGGGCGCTGTTGGGCTCCCAGCCCAGCAGGGCAGGTGCGATGGCTCCCGGGGAGCTGCAGGTGGCGCTGTGGCGCGAGGTTGGATCTGTGCCGCGCGTGATGGCAGACGGGCTGGAGAAACGTGGAGCGCAGATGGAGGGGGCGCAGCAGAGAGCCCAGAGCTGGGAGATGGAGTGGCCGGGTCAGCACACCCAGGCCGGCCAGCAGAGGAGGCGGCAGGAAAACTCCGCAGTTAGGGCAGGCAGAGGGCGGGGTGGTGGCAGGCAGGGCGCCGGGCGGCAGCAGCAGGCGGGGGTCCCGTTCCACTGCAGCGCAGCTGGGAGATGCACCCTCCCGGAGGGGAAGAGGGGATTGGAGTCCCGTGCCCCGAGAAACTCACTCACCAGGTAGAGAAAAGCTAGTGCAGAGCTGGGCTTCTCTTCCTGCAGTCGCAGCCAAAAAAGCAGACAGCCGTTCTTTCCCACTCCTCTCTCCTCCAAACTTCAGCGAGGAGTGAGCTTATCGAGTTCCCAAATCTCTTGTTTCCGTCTCTGCCCAACCAGAAAGTCTTTGTCTCCTTTGTGAGAGTAAATGCCCCACTAAGTACCGATCGTTAGTTACCTGGCAACAGAATGGTAAAAGTTCCACTTCCCCCCACCCCCTCAACCTCCAACATCATCACAACTTTGTGTGTCTTTCTTACAAGAGCAGTCCAAGTACCTGCACAGTTTATAAATTCACAGAGCAATGCTTCCTGTGGCAATCACCAACATTTTCTCATAATTCCTATTTACTTGTTTTCATTTTTCAAGCACATTATAGCAATAAGTTTTTCATAGTCACTCCAAGATTCTTTCCCAAACATTGCTAGAAATTAGAACGGTACCTCCTGGGGTACATATATGCCTATACACTTGAATAGGTGTATTTTGACCCAATTTTCATACTGTATATTAGCTTGCTTCAGCAGATGCTCAGGTTCACTTGCAATTTTATTATCCAATTACCCTGGGTAAGACCTGCTATTCCTCATGGTCAGGTTTAGTTTTGACTACCACAAAGCAGAACTTTTATAATTCACAAATTTGATTTTTGCTGATTCATATGTGTAGCAATCTCCTTATTCACCTCTTTTCCTTCAAATGGGGCTCTTTCAACACCCAGCAGCTTACTCGCTACTTGCTGTGCACAATTGCCATTAATCAACTGGAAATGCAGCTGTAGACTCAGACCACACTTTGGAAATAGTTTTCTTTTCTTTGAGGCTGGATTAAACATGTTACACCTGGCATTTTTTGCACTAACATCAGCAATAAAAGCACCTTCCCAGTACAAGTCAGTATGTGTAACCAGTTTGCCTCTGCATTTCCTGTTGCAACACTCGTTTTAGTGTGTAAAACCAAAAATACTGTACTTGCTTAGTCTTTGAGCAAATAATTTTGTCTGCTTCCATATCTTTGCATGTATATTAGTGTCTGAAACAGGTACCCAGTCATTTTTTTATTATGTTCACTTTAATTGCCCTCTCAGCCTTTTAAAAATAAGCTGTTGTATTTTATAGAAAAGTGCCTGAAGTGCTGTTGGCAAGGGCTGATGAATACAAATACATGGTTGTAGGAGCTCAAATCCATAAAGCTGTAGCTTCCATGTCTGTTATACGACATTGAATTTTTAAATTTTTACACAGCCACCGTGTTGTGTACAACTCTGCCTCCTCTCTCCACACACAGAAGCAATGGGCTCGTGTGTCATTTTCAAGGAACATTTTATTTACAAAGAACAAACTTTAATTGTTTGACCTAAATACTTTGTTTGCTACTTTGTCATCTCTCGGGTTTTTTTTTACAGTAAAATGTTAACGTGATAAAAATACTGCTGCGTGGTTTATGCTGTAGTAGGAGGATCAGGGATCGTGAGGCTGCTCTGCGTGTGAAAAGAGCACTCAATGTGCTTTGTAAACTCAACTTGATGCGAAGTTGCTATTTTTTGTCAATGTTGCTGCAGGTGGCTCTCAGTTCTCTGGCCACAGGCACCAATCCCATGATCCTTACAGTCTCGGAAGGCTTCTCTGCCGGACAAAACTTTAGCCCACTGATAAAAGAAGCCAGTGCAGAAGACATCAACTTTCTTTCATGTTCGCTGCCTAGTTTAAACAATTCAGGAGACTTCTGGAGTGGGGCACAGCACCTAGTTTACTTCTCTGAGGTAGAGCTGTCTTTCATCAGAAGTTCCTCAAAATTATCTTCCAAATTTACTTCATAAAGCAGCAAGGCTTCTGCCTTTTCTGTTGGCTGTGCAGGATAGCAAGGAAGTTAAACAGGTTTCATCATTTCGTCCAGCTATAAAAAATGCACTTGAACATAACACTGAAGTGCCACCTTTTAAAGTGTCAATAGCTGCCCGATCCCTTGTTTCAACCCCCTGTGGCAACCAGAATTTTCTTTGGAGTGACTGCTTGCCATTTCTCCCCGATTAGAATAGATATGCATGCTTCCCTCAGTTTCCCAGGTCTTTTGTCCAGTCCCTGCAGCTCCAGAGACACCTCCGCAGGGACACCGCCTGTCCTGTCCCCTCGGGGGGCATCTGCCTGGCTCTGGCTCTCTCCAGCTCGCCCGGCAGGGTCTCTGCACCCTAAGCTCCACAGCCTCTGGCCCTGCTTGTGCGCAAAGGCTGAAATCCCTTCCCGGGTAAAACAGAGTTGTGGGATAGGACCCCTATTTCCCACCTGTTGCTGAAAAAAAAGTTTTGTGAGAGGCTGGGGAGTCTCAGTTTCACAAAGAGGGTCGCAAAGATACAAAGGCAGAGCAGGGTGTATAAAGGAGTTTTGTGATTTTCTTTACTTCTGGGGAGATGCTTTACGCTGTCTCTCAGAAATAATATCTCCCCAAAGAAGAGGGGTGTAGAGCACAGCCACAGCTACGGGCAGACCTTACATTTGACCAATTCCCACCCTTTGCCATGCATATTCCATGTCTGTAATAAATGCACTATTAGTGTTCAGGCAAACTTTTCTCAGGTTTGCCAAGAACACTTTTAGTCTTTGATGCTTATCTGAGGAGGTTTTGTTCTTCTCTATCTCTTGGAGCACACAGAGAATAGAAGAAACTCACATTAATTTAAGTATTCACAGATAAGGGTGGGAAGAAGACAATGAGGGATATCAGTGGCAAATGCTGGAGGCTGGGGAGAGAAATTGCTAAAAGCTGGATTGATGGAGCAGCCATAAAAGCTGCTAAATACAAAGGGTAGTGCCAGTGAAGCCTGAGGAGAGGCTGAATGCCAACAATGGAAAAAGGTCTGATTCTGCACAGAGAGAAGGGGAAGATGTGGGTGGGGAGCGTTGTGATTAAAATTTCTGGCGTGAGATGTTGGACTCAGTGACAGGAGCTCAAGGGGAATGGTGGAGACAGCAGGCAGTCCCTGAGAATGATGTATGATTCCTCCATGGAAAGTGGGCTGGATTCACATCTTTTGCATTGTTTTAATTTAATCCAAATTAAGTACATTCTCTTGTTCCTTTTGTCAATATTTAAATCCTTGACTTAAGTGACTGATCCAGCAGTTTGCCAAGGTCTGAAATTCGAGGTCTGAATCAGATTAAAAACAAGAATAGGATGATTCAGAACGACCTGGTTGCACCTATGTATGCATCATATTAACCAAGTCATTTCTTGCATGCAAATATATACTGGGAAACATTTCCTCTTGCTCAGCTATTCAGAGATAAAGGGGTTGAACTGGGAGTTGAAAGGAGCTGGGAAGGAAGAGTCATGAGGAACTGAAGGGATACAGTTGAAATCTCATTCTGTTAACAAAATTAAGAAAAGCAGTGACTATTACGAAGAGCATTCCAGGCAGAAGCTATGGTCAAGCCCACACCAACACGTTCCACCAAGAAATCCGTGCTGGATTACATCTGTGACCTGGAGGTCATGCATCTGTGTGGTGCTCTCAGTCAGCGACAATCCCAGAGCCCTTTGGGTGCTATCCCCATGCCCAGTGCTATTCCCTGGAGCAATGCTCCTGAGAACATGCTTGTGGAGCTGCCTGGGTTGTATCCAGACTGTGCCCCAGGGCATAAGGACGAGTCAAATTCTCAAATGCACACTCTCTGTTTTTGCATTCCCTAGGTTTTCTTCATTCCCCACTTTAAAACCTTTTTCCTCGCAATTCAACTTCTTGTGAAACAAGAAGTCATATCCCTCATATCCCATCAGATGGTTCCCTCACATAGCGAAGCCAAGCGACTTTCTCTTCCTTTGTGGTTATCCAAGAGCAAGGGCTCCACTGCCACCAAGGGGTGCAGAAAATTTAGCACTCTGCAAGGGGGTGATGCACATAATTTGGAGAATGCTCAAAATCTGCTGACTTTCGGCAGCCATCTTTATTCAGTGGAGGAGATTAAAAAAGAACACAGGGTGACAGGGTGAGATAGTTATGCTGATGGGGCAAAATCTGCAGCACCTGAAGAGCTCTTGGGCACTGAAGCACACAAAGCTGTGTGCAAAGCTGGCACTGGTGCCCCTGTGCAGAGACAACATTAGGAGAGCTCCTGTCCTGACAGAAAACCAAGCAGGCAGCTGCATGCTCGAGCTTGACTGCTGTTGGTCAATGGGCAACACTTTGGAGCTGTAAAGTTAACAGAAATTATGCAAGACTCAGAGGCTCTGCTTTGTGCAGGAAATAATAAAGGAAACTGAAGTAGGCTTCAGGAAGGCTTGTTTGGCCAAGGGCCACTAAGTATGTAATAAAAAAGGATATACATCCAGGGTATACAACTACCTTGTACCTAAGAGGGAAATGTTACCAGCAGAGTGGGGAGTGAAGTCAGCTTGCTGGAATGATTCTGCTGACCTGAAACAACCAGACACAAAACCAAACAGCAAAGTACACAAAAATGCTGTTGAGCTGAGGGCAGTTTCCTTTGTCAGAAGAAGGCAGATCATGCTTCTCTGGGGTTTGGGGGAGGTGGGGCTGGGCGACAGCACGGCACTGATGCTGGGAAGGACTCTTCGGAGTTCTGTGGTATACCCAAACCCCAGACTAGTAGCACAAGTCTCAGATAGTGTATTTGATATGTAAAACCTGAAAAATAAATGCATGAGTTAAGCCAGGGAAAATGTTACATACCTTGCTAACATTAAAAAACAAACAAACAAACAAACAAATAAGTAAACACCCAAACCAAACAACAAAAAAACCCCAGCAACTTTTTACTAAAATAATTCTTCTCCAGCTTAATAAAATGTTCATGGGCCAGTGTGACCCTTTTCTTGCCCAAGTGTTTCTGGGTGTTATGTTACTTTCCTGAATTTCTACAGGTGTAAAAAGAACTTTCAATTTTAAAGGGCGAAGTAATAATCAATGCTTATAATTTATGACCCTTAACTGATAAGTTGGGATGACAGTTGGAGATAACAACTAGGGACTGAACCAGTATTTCATTAGAAGAGCCAATAATTTATGACAGAATAAATTATTATAAATAGTTACGGGAAGGGTGAAGCGGTGGTTTTGAATTCATCGAAGTTTCACAGCTCTTGTCTATATCGGGTTGGAAAGGGATAAGGATGTTGGCTCTTCCCCTGCTTTGTGCAAGAAGAGGTGGAGAACACTTTGAACATGGCAGTATCCCTGGGGTATAAATGCTGCTGGTGAAGGAATCCTTGGATCGCTTCCCCCAGTAGTCTGAATTATCTGTCTGCTGTTTTAGGCTCTCCCTGACATCCTTACAAACTTTACATGTGTTCTTCCCAGTCCTGACTTTTCTAATACTCCCTTTTCTGTTCCTGAAGGACAGTGCCTTTTCAGCCCTGTCACTCTTCCCAGTCTTTTTGCCAGCAGCTGCCACAGGCTGGAAAAAGGGAGAACTTGTCTCACTTCTGTGTTTGTTTTTGTCGGGTACCAGTAAGTCCATGGTGCGGAGAATAGTCCCAGAGAGAAGAAAGGCTTTTCCCAGGGCTTGACTGGGTGCTGGAAGGTGACTTTCAAGTTCTTTGAGGAGACTTGTACTAGCAGATTTGAAAGGAAGGTAAGCTGCAAACTGCCAGGATGTTCCCTGAAAGATCTCAAGGATTTCTATGCAGCTGCAGGTGCATTTTAGCTACACAGAATTAGGCAAACAGGCTCAGGTGTTTATTAAGTCTGAACATAGACTGAATCAGCTGGACTTGGAACAAGCCAAAGGGATCAGATCATTTAGGAGTGGATCAGTAATTATTGCTAAATGGATATGAGGAAGGAGTCCTCGATTTCTGTCTCCAAAGTGTGGTGGAGCCCCAGAGAAGATAATGTTCTAGGTACCAATGTCTCTTCTTGCTTGTCTTCATGCTGCTAACCATGGGAGTCCCAGCAGAGCCCACTGCTGAGATCTGTGGGAAGGGATATGTAGACATGGAGAAGCAGAGATACCAAGCCAAGAAATTAAAAAGAGCCACACAACATCTCCTCAGAAAGGCCACTGAGCTTGTTCCTGAATCATGAAGTAGGCATTCAGGATTACAAAAACTCTGGGTAAACACAAGAAATATCCCTTTCAACCAGCACCCCAAAAGAAGGAAAACCAAACCTCTTTGGGTCAGGAATGTTTCTACCTCTGCTTTTCACTTTATTCAAGTACACCATGTAGGGATTTGCTTCAGGCAGGGAAAGGTGGACATCCAACAAAACCACTGTCTTTTGCAATGTTTGCATTACCCATGTACTCTCAGTACTAAAAATATGGCTAGAAGTCAAGGGCTCCAGCTGACAGGTGCTTGGGGACGGGCTGGTGGAATTTAATGGGTGAGTAGATAATTTCTTTTGCTAAAAAATAAATTTTTGACGGGTCCTTTTGACTGCTCCTTCTTATTTGAGATTCTTTCTCAGCACTGCCATATGCCTGCTGCTAAGTGGTTTGAACTGACATTTTTATGAGTAAATAGAGGGTGGCAGAATAAACTGACCATGGGAAAAAAATCCATTCCTTTGTTATTTGACAACATAAAAGGGTAACATTTTGAAAAAGAGTTTGGAGGGGTTTAAGGCATCCTCAAGGGGAAGTGCCCAAACCCCACCCATTAAGTGCGTGCAGCTCTTGGCTCAGCACACAGCTGCGCTTGCCCACAGCTCTGCCCTGCACCCTCCTGTGTACCAGCTCCGGTGGTCACAGACACCTTGGTGTGTCACACAGGCTTCCGAGAGGGAGGCCTTAGCTGTGCTAGGATTCCCCTCCAGGAGACCCCCAGTATAACTCCCAACACTTTTTGCAGACCACTGTTGCCCTATGCTGCTCGGTGTGATCCCAGCAGCAGCCCTGGGCTTGCAGTCCCTCTGCTGCACACACCTCAATTTCTCTCTTCTGTCCAACCTGCATGTGCTGTCCCTTCTCAGTCTGGCACTGTGAAGGACTGGGATGTCTTTCCTGGTCCAGGCAGCACAGAGGAACTGGGTTTTGGGCTGTCTTGGCACATAGCTAATAGTGTGAAAGTAAAAAGCGGGAAAATGTGGCTCCCAAAATTTGTTGGGCTTTCAGGGAAAATGAAGAGGATGGGAAGAGAGACAAATTCCAGGTCTTGGTGACCCACAGGCTGTGAGGTTCCAAACCAATATGAGACCAGGCACTACCATGAGGCATTCACAGTGGGGCTCACCTCTGGGGACTGGTGTGGGGAAGGAACACCATGCTCCTGTTGCCATTTGCCTGGTATGGGCTGGCTGATGTCCTGAGTTGTACAGGGAATGTTGTCCGGACACCAGAAAAATGGGATTAAAACAACCTCAGAGCAGCTCTGTACAAGTCTAGTTTGTGGAAAAAGTGTAAAATAAATCAGGTCTAAACCACACCAGGTGTTCCACTGCTCATTATTTTATCATTATGGGTAGAGGATCAGGCAAGTGTGCTCATAAATCACTTGCAGTAGTTTCTATTATTGCAAAAGAGATAGAATCTACTGGAAATTATTTGGATTGACAGCATTTATGCGAAGCCACAGGGAAATTCCATTCAAGATCAGAATGTGCAGAGTTTTCAGTCCCCGCCAGGGATTGCAATTCCTGTTGAAACACTTTGTTTCCAAACTGCAACTCGCAGCCTCAGGTGAGGTCATTCTTTTTTGTGTCAAGACATGCTGCATTGTTGTGCACTGCGCTGTTGTACATCCTGGGAGCAGGTATTTTGCCTGTAAGTCAGCAAAATTCACGTGTACGTCTGTAACTTCAGAGACATGAAATAAAAAACATAAGGGCATAAAAAACAAGATTATTCATGCCCCTTTAGCTATGTACAGCTCCAGTTGGCCTGGTTAATTGTATTTGCATCTCTTTTTCCTTTTCTATGGCACTCAGTACACTTCCAGTACTACCCAGTAATGTAGTGGCACTGCCTGCTGATGTGACAATCACAGCATTATTTCTAAAAATAGCTGAATTAATTCTTATTTTTCCTTTTGCTTATTTGACATGTGCTATGACAGAGTTGTGGCCACAGTCTGGCTTCAGGAATAAAACAGCTTGTGCTCCCTTTGAAATTCCAGAGAGCAAAGGAAGAGATGCGGAAAGCTTTCTAAATACTTTCCAATTAGCCCCAGAAGCTAGTGGCCAAATTCCTGAAATCCATCACTTTCTGGAAAGCATTACATTTCTATATCACAGCCAGGACACCTAGCGAGGGTTTGTGAGCTGTGCCAGTGGTGGGGGTGGCACTCTCACCTCTCTCTCCTGAGGTTAGATGGAGATGTGGGTTTGAACCCTGCAGTCTAAAGGAATCACTTCAGCAGCATCTTTCTGTCCTCAGTGGTGTCCTCCACCCTCCAAAAGTGATAGTTAAACCCCAAAATAACATGTATTCAGGCTTTTGCTGTCAGCGTTGCTGTGCTTGGCTAGTGCTGAGAGTTTATCCAGTGCTCAGATTGTTTTAGCAGCACTGACCGTTTACCAAAATAAGCTGAAATAATGTATCCAAGCTTTAGATTAATTGGAGTATGTCTACCACAGGAATTTTCGAGGAATTTATCAAGATAAATATAAAAATTATTTAGTTAATCAAAGCAGCCTTTCCACTACAGGAAATGCTCAAGCGAGATCAGGTAGCCTTTATTCTTCAAGCATTCTTCAAGTCAAATACACCTCAGGTATGACCCGGGGGGAATTTGATTCTGCTTCAGATTTGCAGATTGGGCTGTGTGACATCTTATTTCTAATATTCACCGTTTTTCGTTGGTTAGTAGGTGGGGAAAAAAGTAACATTTCTTCCTATCTTTCTAACAGATCAGTCAAAAAACAATGCATTTTCTGCTGGCTTTTAATCATGTTTAATAGGCGGTTATTCTTCAGTGGTCAATTGGATAATACGTCCCAGCTCTTTGGTGAATGAGGCTGTTAAATACCAGAATCGTTTAAAAAAAGGAAAAACAAAAAAAAAAGGAAAAAAAAAAGTGAGAGTAAGCTTGCTGAGGAGTAAATTAAGCTGGTGAATTGTGTGTGAACCAGATGATGTCACAAGACCGTTCGGGCCAAGGACATACATGTGCATGGATCAGTGCTCCAGAGGTGTGAACTGTTCCCTTTGGTTCGTGATTAGCTGGGAGGATGTCTTTGGCTGCCAAAACCTTTGATTGCTAATCAAGGTTTCCCTACACAGTGATAAAGGGGTTAGATAGGTTTTGGGATGAGATCCAAGAGACTATTTAGGTACTTGACAGGATTTAAATAGATGTCAGACGCCTATGTTCAGAGCCGTAATAAAGGAAACCTCTACCCAGCTGCCACCCAGCCCTCTGGGCGCTTCAAGGGCGCCTTCCACTATCACCTGCAAGTTCATCCACAGCTCCCCTCTCTGGTGTCACTGGAGGGACCAGAGGGGTGGGAAAAGGGCATCTCTACATATCAACCCCACCTCGGTGGGGGAATAACAGGGGAAATGCCAGAGGGAGAAATTGTGGGTGGCAGTTTGGCAAGTCAGCTCTCCCTCCAGAGGAAGCCCTAGCATAATTTAATCTTTTCAATAAGCAGTGGATAAACACAAAAATAAGATTGGAATTAAGGTTGTCCCTCTTGGCTGAGGAGGGAAAACTGAGATATGCAGCATTCCCCTTTAATCTCTAATTCCTGTGAAATAATACACAGTAAATGCAGTTCCAGGTTTTCAGTTTCCTGTGTCTGTGAACAAGTGGAAAAGTTACTCTTATTTATGCTGCTTTTTTCCCTTACAGTGACTAAGAAAAAGGAAGGTGTTTCTGGGGATCACTTCTCACCTCTCCTGGGTGTCAACACACCTTCCAGCTCTGTGCCAGAAATCATGTGGGTTTTTGGGAGCAACCCACTTACTTCTCTGACCCCCAAGGACAGCTGAACCTACCTTCCACCTGCCAGCACAACTGGGTGATATAGCTCTCTATTTCATGATCAGTTTTTTTTCTTTGCACATCGAAATATTTTTGGTTTAGTTTTTTTTTTTCTCTTTCACCTCAGGGCACAGAGCAGAACTGACTGAAGTGCCAGCCCAGATAGCTTAGTCCTGAAGCGGGTCAGACCACTGGAAGCCAGGGAGTTGAATGAGGAGTTAAAATCTTTCCTTGAAATTAATTTTATTTTTCACCTACCATAGTGTGACTGCTAAAAAGATCTTTCCCCAATATGCCTTAATTCTTCTCTGATCCAAACTAATTCTCTCTTATCATCTAATGATTTTATCTTCTATCAGTCTTTTCTGTTGAAAGTGTCCCTTTAAACATAAATAATTATCAGGGATGCCAAAATAAAACTGAGTCTTTAAGCCAGGGTTTAAAATATTTGCTGGGAGTTCTACTTTTTGCTACACTTATTCTGTGTCAATACAAACCATTATTTTTATTATTCCTCCCTTTGGAATTGTGGGATCAGAGCTGGGTTCAGCCCCATTTGGACACCTGTGGTGTGGGAGACATGAGCGTTCTGGCTCACTGCACAAGCCTTATCTGCTCTGGGAAACTTTGCAGGGACTGGTGAACTAGTTAAATTTTATCAGATAAGAAACCGAAAACTGAGTAAATAACTGAGTATGGCAATTTTTTCAGACAGCCTCTGTTGGATGCTTTCAAACTTTTTTACTATCCGCAACTGAACACACACTGTGTGCCTACCTGGGTGATGTTTTAATTAAACCCAAGCCATCATCCCTAAAACAGGATTAAATTATCCCTCCTGTGTCACCTACATCTGGCTAAAAGCTGCAAGAAACGTTCCAGGTTCACTGTTGTGAACTTTAGCCCCAGGGACATAGAGGGAATTTTACCTGGGCCATGGGGTTCACCAGGCGCTTTTCTTTCCAGGCTTTTCATATAGCCTGAGTGGCATCAAAGAATTCTTCCTCGAGGTCATTGTCATGCTTTATAAGATGTCATTGTTGTTTAATACTTGCCTGAATTTCCCAGATGTCCCAAAGACATCAGTGAGATGGGTCCCTGGCCTGCAAGGTGCATTATGTAAATTATAACAAGGGGATGGCAGAGTAAAATACTGGGAGAAATTAGATAAGCCAGGACTCCACTATGGTTTTGATAATACAGAAAGGCTGCACCATGCTGCTCTGGATTGTTAGGAGCAGAACCAGATCTGCCTCTGGGTCTGAAGGAAGTCAAACAGCCTGAGTGCCATGGACTGAGAGTCCTGTTGGGTCAGGAGCCAGCAGGGTGTAAAACCTTCCTGCTTTACTGATCTTGCTGTCCCAAGCTTCTCTGATTCGTGGGCTCATACACAAATAAATGGCTACCCAACATCCCAAACAGTGGAGAAAAGAGGCCCTTGAATCTGTTAATCTAGGAAGCTCTCCCCCTCCTCATCTAAGTAATAAAGTCTTTTCTGCAGCCACCAGCAGAAACTGGAAATGGCTAAAATGGTTGTGAGAGCACGACCACACATCAGTGTAGGATCTTCTCCTGCACAGCACCAGGGCAGCATTGCTGCCAGCAGTGGGTGGGCACGGCCTGAACCGGGAATTACTTATCCAGTTCGGAGATCTGCTGCCAGGAGGTAATAGCTGCTGTGTGAAATGGGACCTGATGTTGCAAAAAGGGAATGCAGAAAGCCTCTGGGCGGTATTGCAGTGCTTTTAAGGAGTTACACCCTTCCTAAGGGCCTGGCCCAAGCCTGCTTGGAATCAACAGGGATTTGCTGAGTGACAGTGAGGAGCTTTGGATCTGGCCTTGAAATATCTGCAAGCTTGCAGAAAGGGCCAGCGTGATGTTCACAGCGCTGGTGGGTGTGGGCAGGCTGAAGTACAAGCTCTGGCACTGATGGCTGTCCCAGCGGCTCAGGCAGGTGGCAGCCCAGGGGTGACAAGGTGCAGGGAGCGGCACTCCTGTCCATACGCCTCTTGCCAGGGATGAAACAGTGCTGGCTGGGGCCCTTGCTGGGACTTGATGGCTGAGTCACGGCTCTGCAAGAACCTCTCCCTGTCTTCTCCTCCCACGGACCCACCTGTCCATTGCTTTGTGTGTCAGACAAAACGCTGGCTGCTTCCTTCTGGAGAAGCCCACCCGAGCCAGCTCGCTGTGCGTGCTCGCTGGAGAAGCAGTCGCACCCCAAAACAGTGTCAGGGGTGCAGGGCCGAGCAGCTGGGAAACTGCGCAAGTGTTATTTGCATCCCAACCCCATCTTTTCTTGTGAAGCCAATTTTGGCTTCTGTGGAAGTTGAAAACGAAGCCATTCACCTTTACATGCCTAAGCTGAGAAATACAAGCCTGACAACACAGGGCTGTTCAGGGAAAAGGGTGTACACACTGCCTGTGGCAGGGAAAAGGCTGCCACACCAGTCATGCTCTCACTGCAGACTGATGCAATGTCCCTGTGAGGAAGTTCACTGAGGTAGAGGTGGTCTCTGCCCATGGGCCCACCGGAGGGGGACAGCAGTGCCCAGCACAGCATAGGATCTCAGCTCTGACACTCCCTCTGGATTCAGAGGCCATGCTGTCTGAGATCACAGCTATGCTAAGGCACATGGAGGACAGGAAAGTGATTAGAAACAGCCAGCACAGCTTCACCAAGGGCAAGTCCTGCCTAACCAACCCAGTTGCCTTCTGTGTTGGAGTGACTACAGCAGCAGACAAGGGAAGGGCTACAGGTGTAATTTACCTGGATTCCTGTACGGCCTTTGGCACAATCCACTCACAACTTCCTTCTCTCTGAATTGGAGAGATGGATTTAATGGGTATACTGTTTAGTGGATGAGGAATTGGTTGGGATGGTCATATCCAAAGGGGAGCGGTCACTGGTTGAATGTCTCAATGGAGATTGGTAAAAAGTGGTGTCCCTTGGGCACCACCTCCGTACTGGGACCAGACTGTTTAATATCCTCTTTCCTCTGCTACGGCAGAGGGTTTCGAACTAGATGACCTTTAATTTGAGCCACTGAGATTATCTCAGTTGGTTAGAACACATTGCTAACAATACCAAGGTTGTGGGTTTGTTCCCCATATGGACCATTCACTTAAGAGCTGGAGTCGATGGTCCTTGTGGGTCCCTTCCAGCTCAGAATATTCTGTGATGTATCTCCATCAGTGGCATAGTGGGATCAAGTGCATCCTCAACACGTTTTCAGATGACACCAAGCTATGTGATGCAGTTGACACACCTGAGAGACCTGGACAAGCTCAAGAAATGGGCCCATGGGAACCTCACGAGGTTCAACAAAGCCAAGTGCAAGGTGGTGCACTCGGGTCAGGGCCAGCCTAACTATCAGTAGGATGAAGGGATTGAGAGCAGTCTTGCAGAGGGCTTGGGGGTGCTGGTGGATGAGAGGCTGGACATGACCTGGCCATGTGTACACACAGCCCAGAAAGCCAAATGTGTCCTGGGCTGCGTCCAAAGCAGCGTGGGCAGCAGGGCAGGGAGGGGATTCTGCCCCTCTGCTCTGCTATGCTCTGGTGAGACCCACCTGCAGTGCTGCATCCAGATCTAGAATCTTCAGTGCAGCAAAGGTATTAACCTGTTGGGGTGGGTCCAGAGGAGGGCCACAAAAATGATCAGAGGGCTGGAAGTCCTCTCCTATGAAGACAGGCTGAGAGAATTAATGTTGTTCAGTCTGGAGAAGGGAAGGCTCCCAGGAGACCTTTTTGCAGCCCTTTAGTAATTAAAAGGAGCTTGTAATAAAGATGGTGATGAATTTTTTAGCAGGGCCTGTTGCAATAGGACAAAGGGTAACAATTTTAAACTAAAGGAGGACAAATTCAGGCTAGATAGATTAGATATAAGGAAGATTTTTTTTTTTTTTTAAATAGGGTAGTGAAATGCTGAACAGGTTGCTCAGAGAGATGGAAGATGCTCCATCACTGAAAACATTCAGGGTCATGTTGGATGGGACTGAGCAGCCTGATCTAGATGAAGATACGCCTGCTCCTTACAAGGGAGTTGTATTAGAAGACCTCTCAAGGTCTCTTCCAACGCACACTGTTCTATGAAATAGATTTATTTCTGCAGGACTGTAGTACAGCCTTGGGTCAGGAAGGGGAATACAGAGAACAGTGGCAATAGAAAAACATACCAGGCAGATGAGAGCAGAAGTCAGCCTCATGTTGGCTGTGGCAGTGCTTCTCAGCATGCCCTTGCAGGGCAAGGGTGGGTGAGGCACTGGGCTGGCACGGCACACACCAAGAGAGGGGCTGGGGAGCCGAAGTGACTCTAACCTGGCAGCAAAGAGCTCATGGCTGCGGCCCCTGGGGTAGGGGAGGCAGCCTGACTGTGCAAAAGGAGGAGAGCAGGTTCAGACCATCCCACAACTGCTCTCAGTTGCTTTTAGAGCTTTGGCATGCAGGGTTGCTGGGAAGGGCCTAGGTCAGTGGAAAAACAAAGTCAAAGTTGCTACGGGGCTGGGCTGAGAGGAAGAGAGAAGGATGGAGGAGGGTGTGCACTGGGGCTGAAGTCAAGGCCCGTGGTGCATAAAAGCAATAGAGTCCAGCAGCCAGTGCTGCCGCACTTGGAGGTGGTCAGGGCTCCTGCCTATCTGAAAGCAAGACAAGGGTGGGAGGGGATGCAGGGAATTTGCAAGAGGGCTTTTCCAGAGGCTCTGTTGAATCATTTGGCATCAAAACCAATTTAAGCAATCTCTGCCCCAGGCATAACAAAGGAGAAATCACAGGGTGGGGAGCTGCAGCAGGGATGGGCAGAGACAATTAAGCCAGCTGCCATCAGAGAAAACTGGCTGAACTACCATGGGAGGATGGTGGTGCAGTACAGTACAAACCGGTCACCAGTAGGTCAGAGATTTAGAGGGCTGGGGAGACCCTCTCCCGGAGGGATCGCTGCTGGGCAGGAGCAAGGGCAAGCACAGAGAATGTCTGGGGGTGGGTGTGCATTGCAGTTCAGAGCAGCCCCAGCTGGCCTCAGCTGGTTTGGGGAGACACAGGAAGTTGGAAACCAAGAAAAGCAGCTTGGCTTTTCCCTGCAGAAGGGGTTAACTACGACCCTGCTAAACACATCTACCTCCTCTGCTGAGGCCACAAAATGCAGCAGGCAGGGGAAGGTGACTTGGAGAAACAAATCACTAAAGCTGCCATTTCATCATGATGCCATCTACTAGGAATAAGTTAAGGAGGGCACTGAAACTGTCTGGGACTTTACCTTGACAGTAACAGAAGTTAGGGGATCTTTCAGAAGAAAATGTCCATAATTAGGGTCGTACACAAAATGAGAAGAAATACTCCAGCCAAACACATTAGTCATGACTGGTCTTGCCTGCTGAGACAATCAGTGGCTTAGCACTAGTGAAGCCTTGGATCAGCTCCGGCTCTTTGATTTACAGCTGCCCTTGGTGTAGATTGGACAGGGACTGGCACATTTGTTCCCAACCCATCTGGCTGCCAGGACACCGCAGCAACGGGGCTGTGTTGCCAGACTGCACCTTACCAGGTCCTGCTACCACACAGGAAATGTCCAGCCAACCCAAATCCATTTACAGCACGGCCACACACAGAGTGGTGCTGGCCTACAAAGGACTACAGACAAACAATTTCTTCACTGAAACTTTGCCCACTAAACCAGGATGAAAAGAAAAACAGTCATGGAACTGATGTTCTAGAAAAAACTAACTGCTGGAATAGGGCTATTTCAAATTGGTCACTAAAGCAGTGAGACACAATCAAGCATAATTATTAATTGATCTCCATTCATATTCAAAATATAGTACCTGATCCACAGAATATTCTGGACAAGAGTCAAGTCTCGAGTTGTCATGAAACAGTCNTTTTTAAATAGGGTAGTGAAATGCTGAACAGGTTGCTCAGAGAGATGGAAGATGCTCCATCACTGAAAACATTCAGGGTCATGTTGGATGGGACTGAGCAGCCTGATCTAGATGAAGATACGCCTGCTCCTTACAAGGGAGTTGTATTAGAAGACCTCTCAAGGTCTCTTCCAACGCACACTGTTCTATGAAATAGATTTATTTCTGCAGGACTGTAGTACAGCCTTGGGTCAGGAAGGGGAATACAGAGAACAGTGGCAATAGAAAAACATACCAGGCAGATGAGAGCAGAAGTCAGCCTCATGTTGGCTGTGGCAGTGCTTCTCAGCATGCCCTTGCAGGGCAAGGGTGGGTGAGGCACTGGGCTGGCACGGCACACACCAAGAGAGGGGCTGGGGAGCCGAAGTGACTCTAACCTGGCAGCAAAGAGCTCATGGCTGCGGCCCCTGGGGTAGGGGAGGCAGCCTGACTGTGCAAAAGGAGGAGAGCAGGTTCAGACCATCCCACAACTGCTCTCAGTTGCTTTTAGAGCTTTGGCATGCAGGGTTGCTGGGAAGGGCCTAGGTCAGTGGAAAAACAAAGTCAAAGTTGCTACGGGGCTGGGCTGAGAGGAAGAGAGAAGGATGGAGGAGGGTGTGCACTGGGGCTGAAGTCAAGGCCCGTGGTGCATAAAAGCAATAGAGTCCAGCAGCCAGTGCTGCCGCACTTGGAGGTGGTCAGGGCTCCTGCCTATCTGAAAGCAAGACAAGGGTGGGAGGGGATGCAGGGAATTTGCAAGAGGGCTTTTCCAGAGGCTCTGTTGAATCATTTGGCATCAAAACCAATTTAAGCAATCTCTGCCCCAGGCATAACAAAGGAGAAATCACAGGGTGGGGAGCTGCAGCAGGGATGGGCAGAGACAATTAAGCCAGCTGCCATCAGAGAAAACTGGCTGAACTACCATGGGAGGATGGTGGTGCAGTACAGTACAAACCGGTCACCAGTAGGTCAGAGATTTAGAGGGCTGGGGAGACCCTCTCCCGGAGGGATCGCTGCTGGGCAGGAGCAAGGGCAAGCACAGAGAATGTCTGGGGGTGGGTGTGCATTGCAGTTCAGAGCAGCCCCAGCTGGCCTCAGCTGGTTTGGGGAGACACAGGAAGTTGGAAACCAAGAAAAGCAGCTTGGCTTTTCCCTGCAGAAGGGGTTAACTACGACCCTGCTAAACACATCTACCTCCTCTGCTGAGGCCACAAAATGCAGCAGGCAGGGGAAGGTGACTTGGAGAAACAAATCACTAAAGCTGCCATTTCATCATGATGCCATCTACTAGGAATAAGTTAAGGAGGGCACTGAAACTGTCTGGGACTTTACCTTGACAGTAACAGAAGTTAGGGGATCTTTCAGAAGAAAATGTCCATAATTAGGGTCGTACACAAAATGAGAAGAAATACTCCAGCCAAACACATTAGTCATGACTGGTCTTGCCTGCTGAGACAATCAGTGGCTTAGCACTAGTGAAGCCTTGGATCAGCTCCGGCTCTTTGATTTACAGCTGCCCTTGGTGTAGATTGGACAGGGACTGGCACATTTGTTCCCAACCCATCTGGCTGCCAGGACACCGCAGCAACGGGGCTGTGTTGCCAGACTGCACCTTACCAGGTCCTGCTACCACACAGGAAATGTCCAGCCAACCCAAATCCATTTACAGCACGGCCACACACAGAGTGGTGCTGGCCTACAAAGGACTACAGACAAACAATTTCTTCACTGAAACTTTGCCCACTAAACCAGGATGAAAAGAAAAACAGTCATGGAACTGATGTTCTAGAAAAAACTAACTGCTGGAATAGGGCTATTTCAAATTGGTCACTAAAGCAGTGAGACACAATCAAGCATAATTATTAATTGATCTCCATTCATATTCAAAATATAGTACCTGATCCACAGAATATTCTGGACAAGAGTCAAGTCTCGAGTTGTCATGAAACAGTCCTGGAAGAGAAGCAGCTGTGTCTCCACAGCCTGGAACCACCACAATGCTTGTGGCCCCTGGGCAGACTGGGGGGGTGATCCAGTGAGCTACAGCCTGAGCACCCACCCTCCTGACCCTCAGGGAACAGCTTCCTTAAATCTGCAGAGAGAACAATACAGCCTAATATACAGCTTTGTGTATACTTTTTCCTCGAGCTTGCGGGTAGACACATTCAGAAGACTAGCAGCAATTTCTTTTCACAACAGCGATTAAAAAAGAAAATGTGCTGCGAAGGCAGGAAAGATCAGGATTTTGCCAGCGGAAGAGAATAGATAAACGACAGGGCTCAGGCCCTCATGCAGGGACAGAGCTGACTCTAGGTATTTTCTCTCTCCTGATGCTTGTGCCTGCTCCCTGTTAGGGTTTATTAGTCACACATAAAACAACCAACCCACCCAAGCCCACCTACAGCACACAGACACACAAAGAGCTGTGCAAGCACCTGTAAAAAGTGTGATACAACAGCATGAAGAAAAGGGCACTCTGCAATCTCTGCTCCTAAGGATACCTGCTCTTTGTTATGCCCCTTGGAAGAGTAGATCCATTACAAGAAAATGAGGCTAATCCATTTGTAAAAAAACCAACCAAACAAACCTCCAAAACTTAGCTCTATCAAGGTCAGTGTATCCATGGTGGTGAGAAGTGGTCCAAAACAGGAAGCACATAAGACACAGCTGGGGTCTTGCACTGCACCCACCTCTTCAACTTTCAGGTTCCCCTGGTTCCACCAGCATACCCCTCCCACAGGCACATATTGCCATGCACTCAGATTTACCTGTGTATCTCCATTAGAGTATGGACAACAGAATTAGGGCATCAGTACTCCAGCTGGGAATGAGGGGTGTGTAGGGGTTATGGGGACTTTGGACGTAGAGTCCCTACTTGAAAAGTTTTTCATAAGTTCCTACTTAAAAATCTTGCCTAGCATTCACATATAAACTCTCACTTCACTAAGAAAGGTTAAAGTGTTTGCCATTTATTCAGAAGACTTTCTCCATTTCCAGTAATACTTTTCCATCTCCTTGAAACCAGATAACCTCTAGTCTCATAACAGCACCATCAGTCTACTACAAAAAAAAGCAAACAAATCAAAACCAAAAGTTTCATGATGTGATACAGCATAAAGAAACAAATACAGCTAATACATTAGATAAATACATAAACTTATGTAAGTTGCTATAAAACTGGCAGTATGCAATTAAAAGATTGATGAGATTACCAGGTCTGCTAGATGTTTAAACAAGTCTACATAGGCTGTAACTATATTCTTGTGCTGGTTTTAGGCATGACTGCACTCAGAATCTAGCTACCTCAGTTATCCACACTGGTGGGCTTTCACACAATTCCCCTACAGCCAGCAGCATGTGTGCAAGCATCTCAAGCTACCTGTCCGAGTCAAGCAGCACTTGCAAAACTGTGAAGATGTATGTAGCTTATTGCTGTCTCCTCCCTATGAATATGGTATTACAAGGTTCATCTGCATATGCCTGGTTAAGAAATAAAACACAGTTTTGTACTATAACACCTTAAGTAACATGGAATCTTAGATTTTAGAAAAATATTTTAATCATCAGTTCACAAGTAAAAACTATCACTATTACAAAACATCTTGTAATACTAGAATACCTAGCTTGGAAAGAGTTTTGTTCTTATTGCTGTTGCATTTAGTTTTCAGGAGTTGTGTCAGCATGAAGGTAGCAGTGGGCTTCCCACTTGTCATAGTCAGCTTGTAAGGGTACTCATAGGAAAGCATATCTTCCTATTTAATCCTCACACAATTTTCACATGTTTAGGCTGCCCTGACTTTCCCCAGACATGTACATACTTGACATCTGACACTATGCATCAATCTCACCCAACTTGGTTTCATACAACAAATTTCTTCTGCAGCCTTTTAATAAAACATTCACTCCAAAAAGAGTGAACATTAGCACTGGCACCACCTTAGGTACTTGTAAATCCTATAACTGTGTTCTGGCAGCTATCAGATATTAACTCGTTCATTTCATTTTGTTTGGTTTCTTCCTTATTCTCATGGTTGGGTTGCTGTTTTGAATTTCCAGCTTTTTTCGACCTTCTGAGGAAAAATTTTGTCAGTAAATAACATAATTCAGCCACATTTAAAAGAATGCAAATGCTGGACACAGCAATCATGAAAATAGTGAACACCGTCTTTTCAGTAGGTCGGGAAACAAAGCAGTCTACCGTGTTGGGGCAGGGCCAGGCATTACACTTCATTAAGCGAGGCATTCGGAACCCATCATACATGAAATAAAACGCATACATGAAGACTGCTTCAAAGATCAGTCTGAAAAAGATGCTGCTGGTGTACGTCCACCACAAGGAGCCCTCAATACGAAACCTCTGTCTTCTGATTTCCTCTATGTCCTTGTATTCACATTTCTGATCTCCTTTTCTGAACTGCCTCTTCTTCTCATGCCTCCTGTAAGCCACGTGCATGGCCACCAGCAGCGCAGGTGTGGAGACAAAGATCAGCTGCAGGGCCCAGAGTCTAATGTGGGAAATGGGGAAAAAATGATCATAGCAAACATTTCTGCAGCCAGGCTGAAGGGTGTTGCAGACAAAATCTTGCTGTTCATCTCCCCAGACTCTCTCTGCAGCCACAACCAGGATCATGATACGGAAGATGAAAAGGACTGTGAGCCATATCTTCCCGATACTGGTGGAGTGCTTATTTACACCTCCCAAAATGGTATGCAGAGCTCCCCAATCCATTGTCTTGTTTCAATCCTCTGACCTAAGACAAGACAAATAAACAAAACTAGATTAATCAAGACAGGAAACAAATACTATCAAGCATGTGGTTTAAAATAAAGGTAGTATCATGTAATTGTAGCACATCCACCGGCTGTGGTAACATTTTGTTGATGCAGTGGGCTTACCTACAGCCAGTCATAAATAATAACCTAATCACATATTAGCAGGTAATATTTCATTACTGGGTTACACACATGACACCACATTCATCTGACTTCTAGGTGTATTTGCAAATGCCATATTAAGAAAGACAGATGGGAAAATAATGAACACAGCCTTAAATTAAATGATACAACTTCTAGTAATTTGATAATAGTAACAAAATAATAGAAGGTATCAGCCGAAAGTAAGGTAGATGTTATGCTAAAAAACGTGTTAGACAGAGAGAATTCCTATATAAATCAAGGTAGACTGGTTTATCCTTATCTTTGGAGTGTAAATAACATTTTGTTGAATACATTCCAGCAAAAAAGACAGACCTTGAGTAACTGCTGCTGATGCTCTGCGCCTTCCATGAGAAAGTCTGAATAGCCTGCGTTCACCAATTTAAAAAGTGTGACAGCATTCTTAGTCAAAGCAAACTCCAGACTAGCTTGAAGCAATGAAGGTAAAATCTTGGTCATTATCCATCTCAAGTTGGATGTTTAAAATCAATGCTTAAGATTCATACCAAAATTGCTTTTCTCTCCACTAACTACAAAAAGGGCCTAGGGTAACTAGACAAAGACTTTCATTGTCAATACCTGTTAGGTTGCAGTTTTTTTCCCCCCTCACAAGACAGACTGCAATAGTCCTAGATCAGGGGAGATATTTCAGAGGCTGGGAGGGTGCTATATTCAACATTTGAGGCATTCAGACAGATCAGCAGTAGCTCAGAGACTTTTTCAAAAAAAGCATATCGTTTCCAGCAGGTGAGTTTCAAAGTACTATGACTACTGAATTAAGGATTTCACCTTTTTGTCTCCTCAGGAGCACCACAATTGTCTGTGTTTTCGCAGCTTCCACAAACAGCTTTTCACAGAGAGCATTCAGATGTATTTCAGCCCATCTCCCCCCGCCCCTCTGCTTCAGATGGATTTACAGACAGTTAGTTTGCAAGCTACTGTGTATTCAAGAAATTCACATTTCTTGTGCCTATCAGCCAGGACCCTCTAAGAGTGCTCACAGATCTGAAACTCCTCATGAAAGTTTTTATTTCACAACTTTGTTAATTTGTTTGCATCTCAGAGACCATACTTCTACAGCACAAGGCACCAATAAGCAAAACTATCGTTCCAAAGTTGCTTTAAAGAGCTGTTACTGGCAAAAGGTAATCATATCAATCACAAGATTTTCCTGACTCTGAGCTGGATCACATTGCATGAGGAAGAAGATGATGACACTTATTTTGTAGCTGTCTTCCACATCACACTCCCATTCTGAGTAATGGCAAAAACCTTTCTGGTTTACAGTGAGTTATATATAATCAGTAGGTCACATACAATAATACAGAGCATCAGTCAAAGTACACAACAGCTCAGAGAAAATGAGGACACAATTATTACACAACACAACGGTATCTTTTCCTTGAGTTACTGGGATCTAAATGTAATCTCCCTTCACTATTTCCATAAACTACATTTCCCTCAGATCCTGCTGGTTGACTGTGTGTGGTTATACTTCAGGAGCTGAAAACCAAGGGGGAGACCCAAGATCTTCTTCAGATTGCAGAGAACTTTTCCTGAGCCTCCTTCAGGATGCAGAATCTATATGGGCTATTTCATCTGAACCTGACTGAAAACAGTCCTGAAAGAGACTTACCTTGCTATCCCTGCTAAGTTATTTTTTCCAAGAAGGAAGATTCTTTTTCATTAGCATACAGATACAGAGAGTCTATGTAGGTTAACAACCCTATGAGGACACAGGAAAGACCTTTAGTACCAGAGATACTTACTAAGCATATCAGGTAGATTTTAAACTGTTTGTTTTCACCCCTTTTTCTGTCATCTGACTGATGAAAAATCAGATCAAACTTTCTTTCAGAATTTGTCTTGGCAATTATGGCATTGCTAAACAGAGGAACAGTTACAACTTTTTAGTGTTCTCTGTTACTATTACACACAATTACAGTGCTTATAAAATGACACTACAACTAAGTATTATGACTAGAAACACTTATGAATGTTTGAAAATAAACCCTGTAGAAGAGTGGCACCATGCCATCTGTGGTATTACACACATTATTCACCTACCCTGCAACTCTACCAGAGTCCTTACTTTCTTCTCAGTCATTCTAGCTTCTTCTCCCTGCCTGTCAACCATTTTTTTACAGAGTGAAAAGGCTGTGAAGTGAAACCTGCATATCCCCCTTCTCATAAGCTGTTTCTTAGCTTCATGTCTCACTGCACACCAGTAGTGCTGCAATTTTGTTGTAACTTCACATGGATTTGGTTCCTTCTATCTTTGCAGAAGGGGATTAAAAATACAAGTTCCCCAGTGTGTAATTAGTCAGGTCAGGAAGCTCCCCTAGTCCTGTCTCCTCCTGAGATCACACTGCAGTTCATGCCCTGTGACTTTGTGAAGGTGAATTATAAAGCAGGTGACTTGTCCATAAATTATTCCCAGGACTAGTATGTTTTGGTTGGTTTGGTTTTTTTAACCTGATCCACTTCACCAATCTACTTTACAGCACAGACCCACAGATCATCTGAAAAGGACAGCAAGGGTAAGAATGAGCAGCCAGTGAGGAAGAGGGGTTGGCAAAGCTTTAGTGCTGAGGATAATACACACTCCTCTTCATCTGACTTGCTCCATCTTCTCTGAGAATATATTGTGCTTGCTAAGCCAAAAAACAGTGCTTCAATTCTAGCAAAGGCATGTCAGTATCTGGATGAAGAAAGAAGAAAAAGCCACCGCACTTTGTAGAGGCAGTCTTTTGCCCAGTCTCCTAGTGACATCTCCTCTCCTTTGCAAAAAAGCCTTTGTCTTTCATACCTGCCCAAACACTCCTCCCTTCGCCCTTCCCACATACCTTTCCAAATCTTCCAGCTATCTCTTCAGCTCCTCCTGCCACCATCCACTATTCTTCCCACTGCTTTCCGAGCAAGTCACCAACCTTTGCCCCTTCTTGCTCATGGCCTCTCAGGCTTGTTTTGGCACTGGTGGAGAGTCATGTGACTTCTGGATCACTCCAAAGTGCTACAGGTACTGACCAGACACCAGTGAAGTCTTGCTATCTTCCCCCTGAAAGGTGGCACATCTAAGATTGTAGTGCCATATCCAGGCAGCCCGAATTCCATCCAAATACTTTGGCCGTAGTGTTTCCCTTACTAGCTGGCTTTAAACAGCTCTCCTCAATGCAACTCAGAGGATCCAATGAAGGCAATTCAGACACTGCCAAAGTGTCCATCCCCTCCAATAAACAGATACAGTGATCCAAGCAGAATTTAAGTGCAAAGGGCCATACTTGGTTAACTATTAAAGCCACCAGTGCAGATCACTCCAACTCAACACCCCATCATGGCTACCTGTACTGATGTGATGGCTCATTTACTCTTTACTCACTCAAAAGCTAGAACCTTGATCATAGGTTATCTTCCTTTCAAATACTTGTTTTCCTTTTTACTAGCAAGTAAAATATTAACTGTCTTGCTGACCAAAGGAGAACAAAGCAGGAAAATTACATCCCTTTAATGTAAGTAGGTAAGTCCTATTTTTATAGAGCCAATCCAGATACTATTTCTATGTGAGCAAATCCTGCCAAATGCTTACAGAAATAACAGAATGTAGACAGCCAAGGACTTACATAGTTTTCTGGTCTTAGAAGTACAGCACACTACAAGAATACATTGAAGACATGAAAGCTTAGGTGAATTTTGGGGAAAAATGTAAAGTAGAAATGAGGATAGGGATTGGTTATAAAGAAAGAAACTGGGAAGAACAGAAGACAGCTGAAGTTAGTGAGGCTGAGTAGCCATGCATTTAGAATAATTTCTAACATGGGGGTGTATTAAGTGTCAAATTCTCCTTCACAAAAATTGCAACTGGGCATGAAAATAAGCTTTGCCAAGCCTCCACATAGATCTCTGTTCTAACAGCAGCACCTTCTGTTTCATTTCAACGATTAGAGGACCACAATAGTATATGGTTGTTACAGTAACAGTTAAAAACAATCATAAAAGATCACCATGCTTGGCTGAAAAGTTAAGTTACAAGGGAAACAGTTCTACATGATCACACAACATAGCCACAGAAGCAGGTGTTTAATTTGTGATTTGGCTTTTTTTTTTTCCACTAGTAAGCTAGACAGCAGCAAGAGAAGAACTACAGCTTAACAATTTCTGTAGCTTATGGGCAGTCTTTTGAGCTCCATGCTGCCATGGCTAGATTGCCTTCTACTTTAAGGCTAGATCCTGTAAGCCTACATTAAACCACAATCACAGCACAGTGCATACACCCAGTGAAAATCCCTGCAATTCACAACACCAAGGACAATTATCACTGAGCTCCCCTGTTTACGAGTACAGCTAGCTTGTTAACAGACACCATTTTCCTCTGTTAAAGACTGTTATACTGGAAAATCATTAGTTAGTGGCTACATCCACAACTAGAATACACTGAAAGTGGAAAAAACAACACAAGATATGTCTCTATCACATACTTATATGGTGCTTCTGCTAAAGGATATTATCAAGCAAAAAAAGTAGTCACTAGTAAGTATTACAATATTTGATTATGCTATAGGAACATCTGGGAGTCCCATTCAAGAAGAGGTCCACAGACTCCTAATTTATGCATAAATTCAGAGAAAGATTATAGCCTTCTCACCTTCAATTTGGATACCAATTTATTTACTGTACTGGATTTACACATAAATTTAGAGGGAGTTCACAATCACTCCACTTCTATCAGAATTTTAGTGGACAGTGTACCAGGAGTTACCAGTTTGGTGTGATATTCCACCACTTTCAACAGTGCCTCCAGATACTGATAAAAGATCAGCAGTCTGCCAAGACAAAAGTCACTTTATCCCATGTGGGAATGTGTTAACCAAGATGATCTTTAAGCAAAAAAGCACTGGTCTCAAGTGTCTCTGCCTACCTCCCAAGATGGGGACAAAGGTAGCTCATACCTGAGAGTGGCAGTTCTAATGCAGAACATTTGCCATAGAAAATCTTTAGAACATCTGAACTATCAGATGCAAAATCATTACCAAAATTATTCTATGACCCAATTTAGCACAGGAAGTAGTGCTGCATGTTGAGGTCCAACATGCATTCAAAGGCGCTGCTGAGACAACTTTCCCTTCAGGTGCTGATCTCAACAGTTGCACTGGGAGCAGTGGCTCAGGGAAGGGCTGATAAGCAGCACTGAGGTGTCCTAGAGCTGTATACTGCTGTGTCATTACCCAGATTTGAAGAATACACTAATCTGGGTTTCAGCACTTTTGCATCAGCACGCCTCCACCCTGCCAACCTGGAATCTAGTTTACAGCAAGCGCTTAATTGCTACTGTGTAGATTTTGTTATTCCTGTTGCTGAGTTCATTTTGGTGCTGTACCACAAGAACAGCAGCATTGCAAAGGCTGAAGCAAGGAAGCTTCTTATAAATACAGATTAACATCTTCCAAAAGACAGCATCCTTTTATTTCACCAAGAAAGGCTGGTACACAGGCTACAGCAATCACCTGCTAACTTGCTCAGACTTCCTACCTAATTTGTCAGTCTGTCCCATGCCTCAGTTTCCCAGACAAACTAGAGATAACAAAAATCTCACCATCTCAGAGGGCTGTTCTCCTGAAATGCTCCACTGCAATTACAAGCTTCACAGGCTCAGTGAACCAAGACAGATAAGTACCAGTTCAAAGCTGGAAGCACAGAACTTGAATTCAATCATCCAGGATATTTCTGACACCTGAAAAAGAATGCAGCCCCCTACACTGCTATAGCTTTAATGCAGACATCAAAATGTAAGAAGACAAACCTCTGAACTTAGACCTTGGCAACTAAAATCCTTTAATAGGTAGCTTCCAGCTATTTTAATTTTACAGTAGTATATTAAAAACTTCAAGGAGTATGCAGCTGGAAGGCTCTGGAGTATCAACAACTCTACTTTCCTAAAAAGCTGAAAAAGATCAAAAGAGCAGTGTAACAATCACAAAAGCCTGTGCAATTCTCTCTAGTAGCTCTTAAACTTTGTTCTGAGCACCTATCTCCAGATCAGAGTGGAAACTGGAGAGGAGAAGAGCCGTGACAGAGGGATTACAGTATATCTGATTTGACACAAGAACAGGCAAAGACTAATCAGGAACAGGAAACCTCTGACAGTTGCAGGTCTGAACACTGCAAGCATTGTTCTTTCCTTCTACTCAAATTTAGGAAAACAGGAGGCATTCTTTGCTCTCTTTGCTCTAATTAAACCCAGCATGAAACCCAGAGAAACACAAGAGATTAGGACCCAATTTGTACGTAGTTAAATGTTACAAAGAAATTATGTTACTCTAATATCATCAGCATTTAAGGGTTCAGTTCCTACCCACAATGACACCCTTATGACACCCTTTATGCCCTCACCTAAGTTTTAAGTAATTTTCCAAGGATGCTTGGAAATATCCATTCTTATTTCACCAGCCTGCAAGTGTAACTGGAGGATTACTATCCTCCAGAACATCTCTGCACAAAATTCATTCCACTCGTACAAAACAGGAAATCAGAGGTCACACTTGAAGGCATAACAAGACTGCGCAAGTCCTATTAGAATTTAGCCTGTCTCAGCCATTTTCCCCTGTAAACCTGTCCTTCAAAGTGCGCTTAAAGCTTCCTCCTTTGGAAGAAAGCCGAACTCCCGAGGACTATGTCTTCGCTGATACAAGTGTCCTGTTTCCTGTATTTTAAAGAAAGTTTTAGAGATGCTGTACCCTGCTCCTGGTCATCAAAATAACTTTTTTGTTATGACATTTTTATGTTGCTTTTTCTTTTTGTTTTAAAGCCTGTTACCTAATTCCTATTTCCATCCCCCTACACCTCGGCAAATGTCTACACCCTCTCTACGAATCTGCTTACTCCTGCTTCAATGTAACATTTCCTATAAAATCGGCAAGCCACTGAATTCTTTCACACACAGAACTTGGACCCTTTTGGAAACACTAATTAAACTTATAAACACCAAGACTTTATACTGCTTTTCCTTGAGCATGTATTTTGTTATTTCATTCATCAAGAGTAAAGTCAAAAGCAACTTTTTCCTTTTTAAAACTCTATTACAGGAAGAAATGCAGGTGTGAGATAAGGAGTAGAATTAGTTTCAACATTCTTTTATCAACTAATAGGAGATGTGTTTCTCTTTTTCCACATTCCTGCTGTTTTGGCAGCAGTCATCTTGCCTCATATATCATGACTTCAAGCTTTTCCTTACACAAACCGGTGTTTAGCCAGGCAAGAGTCACAGTTCTCTTTTCAGATATCTCATCAGTCATCATTAAGTAACAAAATCAGCAAGGCACAGAAGGGAAAACATTAAAAGAAAAAACAGCTTCAATCCATGCTCCTATTTCATGCAGTGTCTGGGACCACTGATTTAACTGAAACTGTTCACAAGAATCAACTTGTAAAAGCATCCTCTATTCTTACAAGTACCAACTGAAGTTATGCAAGGACTGCTATGAAAAACTTGTATGTATAACTCAAAGTGCTGTTATTTTTCCAGCTACTGAGATCGTCTCCTATGCCTTTTCCACTGTACAATTACTTTCTTTTGCACAAAATAAACGAGGCTGCCCAAATAATTTACCTGGCTTGTGCATCAAGGGATGCAAATCCACAACACTGTCAGAGGCCTCAGAGGCCCAGCTTCAGCAAACTGAGAGAACTGGCCCTGTCAGGACAGAAGCAATTTCTCCGGAGAAGTATTTTAATTCATGGGGTTTTACTGTACTACTTTTTAGCTCTCCAATACGTAGTTCTACCAGTTATAAGACTGACAGTTCTGAAGCCTCCTAGAAGCCCTGACACATGCAGTAGAGATGTAATCTCATGGCTCTGGAAATGTGTTGGAAAGCCCACCTGGAAATTTACATTACCTAGCTGACACACGGATGTACCTCCTTCTTCCAAGCTGAGGCATGTCCAACCATTGCCTTATTCTCTAATACAAATCTAACACAAGCACATGCACATCCTTTTGCCTACTGTCTTTTCTCTGGGGCTCTTCAAAGGATGTATCTGGCAAGTACGGTTTCCATGCTGAGCAGTGGAGGCCAAGAGATGTTAGAAATTACATAACTCCTTTAACAAAATCAAGGATGAAAACGTATTTTATTCTGCTTTTGACTCAGTGTACACACATACACTCTGGTAATGCCAAACAGAATCTGGACCCAAACCCTCACAGTATTTCATAGAGGTAACAGCCATTAATCCCATTAATGATCAAAGTTATAAAAACTAGGTTTAAAAGAGCATTCTTAAGACAAATGGCCATTTCCTTCTTTCAACCCTCTGCCTGTTCACTCAAGAGTATTTCCAGGCTACATGGTGAAAACTAATTGAGTACAAGACAAGGAAATAATTTCCTCTGTTGGGGGCAGGGGAGAGATTCTTCAACAGGAGAGACTGTGAAAGTAACACCCAACCTAGGAAAGCCCAATGATGGGAAAAACAATCATGCCCAGAACATGCCCAGCTAGCAGGCAGTGCCAGGAGCTAAGCAAGCACTCCTGCCCTTACTCCATCACGTCCTTCGTGTTTTATTTAAGGCCTTAAGTACTCATTCTTTGTGAGATCTTATCCAGCCCCGATACTCAGAAATACATTTATTTCTGACTCACACCTCATTTCCTATTCCCCCTGTAATTCTAAGGAATGTTTCCAGTGTGTGATCAGACACTCACAGGACCTGTCAGTTTTACTGATGCAAGCTGTTTACCTTCCCGCAGCTCTCTTAACATCTGTAGGCGTGTCGCAAATTACCTGTAATTGCAGGAGCCTTGATTTTCCTCGGTGTTGTAGCTGATCGTACGTACTTCACATAACGCGCTCACAGAGAGCTGCCGAGACGTGAATAAAGATATCGTTTTAAGTTAAACGCGTAACCAACAGCGACATGAACATTCCCAATCCGAACTGCTCGCGGGGTTCGAGCGCTCCCCGTGACGCTGAAGCTGGGGACGGGAAGAGGAGAGCGCCCATGCCGAGCAGGGTGAATCCTGCCGGAGCAGGGTGGGCAGCGCACACGGCGCCTCCGCGCCCGGCCCCGCTCCCTCCCCGGCGGGCAGCGCCACCAGAGCTCCCGGCTCCGCTGCCGCGGCCCCGGCCCCGCGATGGAGCGCAACAAGTGCGGCCTCGGCTGCCCGGCGGGACCTGCCCGGGGGCACCTGCCCCGCC
>VZRL01004617.1:158021-234902 GCA_013397895.1 Origma solitaria
CGGTGCCTGCGGAACGCCCGGCCCCAGCCTCGCCGCCCCGGAGCTTTAAGGTCCCTCCCCGTTCACCTGCCGCCGCTTTTAACCCGCCCCTTGCCCGCCCCCGCCCGCGCACCGCTCCTCCGGCCGCCCGCGGAGGCGGCGGTGGGGAAGCCGGGGCGGGGCTCGGCGCCCATCGCGGCCCTGTGCCCCGCCGAGGGGCTGTGTGGCTAGCGGGGCTTCCGACCTGAGGGGGAAACAGCCAAAATAAGGGGTGGGGAGGGTTTGTGTCCGCCCCGGGGCGACCGCCCCCGTCCGACCCCCAGCCGCTTGTCGCCACACCGGGGCTGGTTTGGGATGGTAGGGGAGAGCGTGAGGGGAAGCGAGACCAAGGGAACAGCAGATCCGTGGCGGGGGTTTCAGGGCAAACGCTTATCTGGGTGAGATAACAGGGTCGTGTTTCCATCTTGAGGAATCCAGGTATTCAGAAGGGCCTCGGGACAGAAAAAAGCCAGGTCTTTTCTCCTGGAAATCATTAAAAGAGTTCTTGGCCAAACACAGAGGGAAGAGCCGGTAGCTTCTGGCTTTTTGAGGTTTGTTTTCCAAGTGCGATTGAAATGCTACAGCAGTGTCCTGCAGACTCGCAGGCTTTCACGGAGCTGCGGATATTTGCCGGTGCAAAGACCTGTTTTGGAAAGTTTTCTGTTTCCAGGGAATACAGTTGCTGAGGAAACAATTTACTTTAGGTTCAAAAATCCTTGCCCAAAACTGTGCTCTGTCTTGCGCACAGGCCCATCAAACTAAATAAATGGTTTGTAAACCTCTTAACTAAATTTCCAAAAAAACCGTGCACCACAATTGGACAAACACGACATTTGCTCAGACTTTGGTTGAAAAACACATGTGTTTGTGCTTGTTAAGAGTATAAGGACTTGGATGATAAATGAGTTCCAATGGAATTCTACTGCCTTGTCTTTCCACTTCCTAGAATACAAATAATTTCTGGAAAAATCTTCAGCAAAATCAGTTACTTAATTTTGATTTGATGTTCAGGAAGAAGAGGTAAAGATTTCTAGGACAAACAATCTAAAACTTGAAAGATAAGAAATCGTCATCAGCTGTGGTTTAAACATTAGCCTTTGTATCTCTGGTGCTCATCTTTCCTCCACCACCCTTTCTTACCCTTGCGGTTAGATCCATGGACCATAGGAAAATTCATGTTGGAAGAGATCTGAGGAGGTGTTTAATCTAAACTGTTTGTCAAAGCTGGATCAGCTCTGGGACCATTCCTTAATTATACCCCATCCAGGGGAACCCAGGGACATTGGTTCACTGCAGCAGCTGTAGGACCAGGCCCAAGGTATATGATGTGATGCTGAACTAGACATGCAATAAATACCTGAGGCCTGAGTTTACCTGTGCTCGCTGACATCTGTGGGAGTTGTGTGTTCAGACGACGTTCAAGGTCCACATGTATGGCGTATGTGGGGAAGGGAGGTGGCTCTCGCCCTGGCCATGCATCTGCACTTTTCAAAAGGGAAAGCCCATGTCCTAAAGGAAGAAAAGCTTTAGAAGAGACATCAGGAAATCACGTGTTGTTCTCTATCCAGTCACCTTCCAACTTGAGTCAGTCCAACTTGACTCAGACCTTGAAAAAGGTCAAAATGCTTTAAACATTGGGTATATTTAGCTGCAGCAGAGAATTTTAAGTTTTGTGCTGTTTTTCAAGGCTGTGTTTGCCACCAAAAAGAGGTTTGGGGGTTTTTTTGCAGTAAGAGAAAAATCGTAAGTCCTATGAGGAACAGCTTGAGAGGCCTAAGTGTGTTTAGCCTGGAGAAAAGGAGGCTCAGGGGAGACTTTCTTGCTCTATACAACTGCCTGAAAGGAGGGTGTAGTGAGGTGGGGTGGGCCTCTTCTCCCAGGCAACTAATGGCAGGAGGAGAGGAAAAGGCCTCAAGCTGCACCAGGAGAGGTTCAGGTTGGGCATAAGGAAGAGTTTCTTCACTGAAAGGGTGGCCAGGCATTGGAATGGGCTGCCCAGGGAGGTGTTGGGGTCACCATCCTTGAAAATGTTCAAGAAAAGTCTGGACATGACGCTTAGTTTAGCTGACATGGTTGGACTTGATGATTTTGGAGGTCTTTTCCATGAAAAGCATGAAACAAGACCCTATGTGTCTCACTGTGAAATTGCCTAAAGGAGGTAACCCAGGGGCAGTGGTGTTGAGCTCTCTGAGCTGCCTTGTCTGGTCTTCACAGCACTGATTTTGGGAGGGTGTTATGGTTGGAGGCCAACACCTGGTGCTTCTCCCAAGGCAGAAGCATCCAGTTCTGCCAGCAAAGAAAAAGTCTTAAGTGATATTCTATGTTTCAAAAATTAGATAATATCAAACTATCCATTCCCTGGATGTGACCACAGCGGAGAGCACTAGGTGAATGAGTAGTGGGAAGAAACAGACCAGGTTCTTCTCTACTGGGTAATTTTTTCTTCTCTCATCTATTGAATGCTATTTCTCTGACCCAGTAGCATCAGCACCCTCTTTGATTGTAAATGATGACACAAGGGACACTAGATAGAAAGAATGAGGCGTGTCAGTGCTGGAAATCTAAGGACTGAAAGTCCTAGTCTTAATCACAGTGTTTTATTTTTATTTATGAGGGTAAAATGAAATATATTTAGTAATTGACCACTTAGTAAACAGAGTTAAATTGTACTTATTTCTTTACAGATGAGAAATGTTTTCTTTAACTAGCATATAAAAATATAGTGTCTTATTTAGCTAGCGTATAAAAATTGCTGTTTGATAAAACTGTGGAATAAATACATGTGGGCTGATAACTTTTGAATTATGGCAGCCCCTTCTCCTGCAATAGCTGCAGCCGTGCACTAAAACACATACAACTCTATTTTGATATAATTTTAAGGTAAAAAGTGAGAAGAAAGGGATGGATAAACATAAATCCCATCCATTACTGACAAATTAACAAAAAGGAAAATTAGTTACAGGGTTCATAAATTTTGTTTCACTAGATGCCTCACAAGATAATACAGTTTGAAAATAATTTTTTTTTTTTTAAAATAGAGATAGTTGTCACTGCATCCTATTGACTAAGAGTAGCTTTAGATGTAAAGCCCAAATTTCGGATAAGATCAGTCTCTTTGAAAGTGCATGTCATCCTCTAGAAGGTCATAGTCACAGTCAAGGTCATAATCACAATCACTGACTGTCCTGTAGAGCATTTAAATTACGCTTTTTGAAATATTGGCATAGGCTAAGTTATTCTTCTGAGCACTAATAAAGCAGAGTCTGAAATGACTAGAACTGTTGACTGAAATTGTAACCTAATTTTTATGTGCTTCTTTAGGCTGAAGATTTGTACAAGACCAAGTCCAACTGCTCAGTCTTAATATTATTCAGAAGGGATAAAAGAGGAGGAGAAAAAACAAACCCCAGGAAGTTTCTTTTCCATTTTTCATGGCAGATGGCTGCTCAAACACTGTGGTGCAGACTGGAAGCAGGAGGTTTTTCTTCTTGAAAATTTCTGGTTCCTTTCCAAACCTTCACATCTCTAATTAGACTCTTTTTGCCTTCTGACTATTTAGCAGTTCAGAGCAGGGGAAAGAAAATTAAGTCCAGTCCTTCAGCGTGAAACTACTGTGCAAGTGTGTCTCAAAGTTCAAGCTGTCCTGTGGCACATTTATTAGGGGGCAGCAGAGATACACAAGGTAGTGATAATGTATACCAGGTCCTGGACCAAGCCCCATCCTTGTATGCTGCTCAAGAAGCTGTTCTTCTTCAGCTTTTATTTTCAGTTTAATTTACTGGTCATCGTTCCTACAGGGATTATGTAGGTGCCCTGATTTACACACTCTGGGCAAATCCCAGGACCTCATCTAGCCAGATATAACACCCAAAGAGTCATTTCCTTTTCAATATAATTACTTTAATGACAATGTGTAGTATGATAAAGGTTGCCCATGTAATATCCCTGTTTATTAACCATTGCAGCACCACAAGTGTTTGTACTGCCTTGAAAAGCAGTACATTTTTTCACCTGCAAGGGCCTTACAGGTGCTCTTAGAGAACCATTAGGATTGCACTTCCTTTGAATAATGGGTAGATGGTTGTCTCCCTCACCTTTTTACCTCAGGTCGTCCTCACCAATGACACCTTCCCTTTCTATTTTCAGTTAACTGATTTGCATGAAATATCCCAAGAGAAACATACTGGGTGCTTTCCTGCTAGGGTAACTCAGTGATCTTAGTGATGTCCCCTGCTTGTGGAGATAGAAGAAGGAATAGGAGAGAAAAAAACCAAAAAAACCCCAAACCCAAAACAGACCACCTCAATCCCCAATGATATGGGGAACCAACAAAAGAGGATGAAAATTGTTCTTCGTACTGCCAGTACATGATCAGCCTGGCTCACACCAATCCATATAATTTACGCTTTTTACATCAAAATGGGCATGGGCAGCTGGTTTAGTACCTAGCCATGCTCTTCCAGGATGCTCTTGGAAAGCATACCTCTCCTGCATGATTGTTAGGATGGACTAAATCATTGTCAGGCAACCATCAAAGCCTCTCAATTTAAGCTGACAGCTCTGGATATCCAGCATCAGCCTGATTTGAAAGGCAGTGCTTTCTTCATCCTTAGGCAGCCCAGTAATTTCTGCAACACTATTGCTAATTTGGAAGCTGACAGTTTCCATCTCCCCACCCCTTTGGTTTATTACAAATATTTCATCAGACTGGCTGTAGACTGCCGCGTCGTTCTTCGCTGTGGGCAGAGGGGACAAGCAAGGCTGTCAGCAGCGATGCTCAGTTGCTGTGGTGATGTTTCTCCTGGAGCAGGCAGCTGCGGTGAGTCCCCACCCCGGTGGCACCTAGCCCAGGCTCTGGATGGACCCATGGAGGCTTCCAGCTGATTTAATTGGTTCATTGTTCCCTGGTTTGATGTAATAAATTCATTGTTCTCCAGTTCAACTTAATTGAGTCATTGTTACCCGATTTAACTGACTGATTGCTGCCTGACTTGATTTAATTAATTACTGCCTGACTTGCTGAATAAGCAAGCTCCTGCTGCCAGCTGCCAGCGCGGCTCATGGCTCTTAATCCATGCTGTCTTCCTCAGCCCCTTGTCCTATACCAGCCTGCTCTTCTTCTGGGACCTGCTCTCTGTTCTTCTCTAGCCACATCCTCTGTTACCTTTCTGCTTCCCTATTCTATTCCTGTAGCTTGTCCCGTACTCAAAGAGCTCCTCTCGCTCATCCTCAAATTCTCCTTTCCATTCTCCTCTGCTTTTTCCTGTCTTTAGCCCTGGGACTACTTCCAGTTTTCCTCTTGGAGTCCTCACCACTCTGTCTCACAGTAACCCTCCCTGCTTTGATGCCTCTAAAGCTGCTCCTGAGTTCCCCTAATGGCTTTGCATTTCACTTGTTTCATCCATGACAGATTGCTCTTCCTATAGTGGGATTTTTTTGTATCCTATTCTGCCTAGGAATCCTACACAGGCATCAGTACTTGTCCAGTGCTGTCTTTTTTTCTTTCATTTCCACTACTTGCCTGTACCCATTTTTTCTTCCTTTAAGGTATCATCTAGAAGCCTTTCCGTCCTCTTGTTGCATGTTATCGAGCATCCTCTAGGCCCTTGGCTCTTTCTAATCCCTTCCCTGCCCCAGATCCATTCACCTGCTTTGAGATTTCTGTGTCCACTGTAAGAATGTATTCTCTAATCGCTCCTTCTCTTTAGCCTGTTGTTTTCACCTAAGATGTTCTGATGGTGGTTCAGGTTTCTTGCTGACCCTCCACTTTTTGGCACTTACTTCATTCCTCAATCTCTCTACATCTCTTTCATTTATCTGTGTTTCACTGTCTCGATTCAGCAGAAACATGAGATATAGGTAGATCTTGTCCTCTTCTCTTGGCTGTTCTGCTCCACATTCCATCTAATGTCAGTCTGGGAGTAGGCATGCACTTCTTCAAGCAGCGTATTACTGTTCTTCAAAGTAACTGTATCAAGTTTTAAGTCTGAATTTGTATTAATGATCAGCATGAGCCCAGGCTTCCCCATGGCCACTTCAGTTCAATGCATACAGGTGAGGTCAGCTTTACCCATGCTGCCAGTCCAATATGCACAACATCTTGTGTGAGCAGATATCCCTCCTGGCATTGCATTGTCCAGGCCTTGTTCACCATGTTGTACTTTCTGTTTATCTTCACTCTCTCTATTTATCATTTTTTTCATTCTCATGTATTGGAAGAAAGTCCAGGAATGAGTGCTTGTCTCTCCAGTGTAAGCACCGTCATTCAGTTGCCGACTGACATCTGGCCTCTGTATTCCTGGGAACAGATTCAGAGTGTGTTGCCCCTCCTTCCCCCGGCTCTCTCTTTTTCTCTAGTGTGTCGATGTTTTCTTGAAGAGAGAATCTCGTTGTCTACAAAGGCACCTCTCTCCCCCTCCAGTCTTTAAGGAACCTTCACTCACAGAATCACAGAATCATTTAGGTTGGAAAAGACCTCCAAGATCATCAAGTCCAACCTGTGATTGAGCACCACCTTGCCAACTAAACTGAATGTGCCATGTCCTGTTGTTTCGTGAACACTTCCAGGGATGGTGACTCCACCACCTCCCTAGGCAGCCTGTTCCAGTGCCTGACCAGCTTTTCAGTGAAGAAACCTACACCGCATAGCTGAGGGTCTTCAATTTAACTCGCAGTGAGTTAATCTGTCTCTGCCTTGTTTTTCATGCATGTAAAAGCCATTGTATTCCTAGGGCACTTTTGTCGAGACACTTCTGGGTTTCATATGGCAGAATCCATTGGTTTCAAATACCTGAGAACTTTGGAAGATGCTTTAGGAGAGCTCAGTTTGTGGGGTTTGGGGTTTGTTTTTTTGTTGGTGTGTTATGGGTTCTTCGGTGGGATTCTTTTTTTTAATCAGTCACATTTCAGTTTATTTCTTTTTCTTACAGTCTCCTAAACCTGAGTGTGATTCTCTCAAGTTTCTTGCAGCATGGTAGGCAGAATACTCAGCTTTTTTATACCCTAGTTAATTCAACTCAGCCATATTTCTGCTGCTCTAACATCAATTCTCTCCCCTCTGTAGGCAATTCTCTTTTACTTAATCTTTGCAGTTCCTCTCCTGTTGCTGTCTTCTGCACATTTGCTTAATTTGAAGAGGCCATCTGTCTTTTCAGATGATAGAGATACTGGCAGTCCCTCTCACATTACTAGGATATGAAGGTATGATTCTCAGTCCTGTTCTCATGAAAGCTGGTGCCAAACCTCTCATAAAATGTTATGAGAACAGGACTGGGCCTCAGACTCTTCATTCCATTGTCTATGATAGCAATTAAAATAACATTAAAGTTAGCAACAGAATTAGCAGGTGCCAGCCTCTTGTTATCTTTCATCTTCTGCATTTGGTAAGGCATATTTCTAATAGTGATTCAATTCACTGAGCTCATATATACAAAATACGGATGCTCCAGGCTTTCCATAGTGTGGAGCCCATGTTAAGAAAATTGAGGTCCTCCCTTCAGTGTACAATCTGCCTTTCCACTTGCAATTGCAAAGCACTCCCATGGCAAAAACAATAGCTGCATAGGTAGTTAAACAGTATTTGTGGCCTTTTACCTTTACTTGGTATTAAGCATTTTGTCCTTTTCTAAAATGTTAATTACTGTCTGAAGTTGTTTCTGTTTTCAGTCCCACCCTGCTCTTCAGATAATTCTGCCCTTTGGGAATACATTGATATCAAGCTCTCTGCACTTCCTTCAGAAATTGCAAATGAAGTTGGATCTGTGCAAGTCGCTTCATCAGAACATTCAATTGGTATCATCGCATTGATGTCATTATTGTGGTGTCAGTATGCCCTAATAAATACAAGAGATAAAAACCCCAAGTTTTACAAGATTGTATATGTAAATGGTTTTATCTCAAACTGAGAAACAAACACAGAATCAGATGTGTAGCCATTTTGACACACTTGCATTCAGGGAAGAATTGCAGAGCATTGTGAGATGCTCATCATGGTGCAGTCATGGAAGGCAGTACTGGTTATGCACTGGGAGGTAGCTGAGGTCTCTTTTCTCCACATTTGGAAATCTGAAGAATTTTCTGTCTTCCACTGTCTTAATCCTGTAGTTTACCTTCCTCTGCATTTCAAATTACAGAGCTGTGGTGAAGGGCAAGATGCTTGTCTGGGTTGTCCTGATGGGAGTCAGCGTGTGGCTTCACCTCGTCTCCAGAGCTGTGGGGGCTCCCCTCATGCTGAGCAGGGTGAGCAACAACAGTTTTACCCAAGAACTTCCTTTTCTGATACAGAACCCTTCTGGCTTTCCTTCATAATGGCTTTGCCATATGATTTTTGTAAACACAGGATAACTTCTAGCATGCCAACCCAAAGTTAACATTAGTACAGGGAGCTGAAAAGGCCACATCCTACACATGTAACCTTACAGATACGTATTAACAAAAAGCCCAGCTCCTCCCATGCATGCTAAGAATGCCATCAACAAATGTGATCACAGTACGTTCAAGAGTTGAAAATTTTTCAGATAAATCACGTTGGTTATTATGTTCTGTGACTCTGGGCAGGGGTGGTTGAATAGCCCTAATTTGGAAAGTATTTGTTAGAGTCTTCTGAAAGAAGGTCAGCTTCCAGGAAGCAAGAGGGGCCTCACTAGGGGCATCTTGTGGAGGCAACATTTCAGGCGCTAGGTCAGGGAGTTCTGCGTAGGTCACATAAAATTAATGAATATAGGTAATAGTAGAACTGGACAAAGGAGTTAAACCGTTTGTATCTGCTTCTATTTCACAGCCAGTAAGAGACATGAATTTGGGAAAGAATATATAAATACAAAGCTGTATAAACACACAAGTTGTCCATTCACTTTACTGGCTCAGTCAGGCACAGTAAATATATATAACCCTCTAGTTCAGCTACTTCACTCTCACAGGATCCAGACTTACCACTAAAAAAATTGGTCTTCCTCTAAGATTTGCTTTTTATTTTCTATTCCAACATTATTTGCTAAAAAACATTTACTGTGTTTTATGCAGCTGTGCAAAGAACAACAAACCATGTTCTGCAGGACAGAGGGTCTGTAAATTAACCCTTAAATGTGAGCTGATAAGTGCCTACAGGATTTAGCCTTAGAAACACAATGTGTGTGTGGGAACTTAAGAAATGCAGTGCAAGAGTCAGAATGAATTAGCTGCCAAGTTCCCAAATGACTTATCTCCTTAAAATGTTTTGCTCTCTTCTTCCATGATTGTTTAGAACCTGCATAATTCTGTAGTGTCACTACATTAATATATTCTTTATGCTTTTATATACATTCCAGCTGTGAAAGGCCATGGCAAAAAGGATGATTATGATTAAAGTGTATTTTATGGGCCTTTGAATTTCCCCCATCACTTGGTAACTGTAGCTGCACATTCACTTTCAGAGATATAATTAGTCATGAGAAAATAGCTTCAAGTATTATTAGTTACGTTGATATTTTCACTTTGTAAATGATCACGTCCAAGAAATGTTGTCGTTTGCCTTCCTATTGGAAGTGTCACAACTAATGTCAATCTTCAGAGCTCCAGGTGTACGTTTTCCTCTGCTTCGGGTGCTATGAGAATCTGACATGGATGTTTCCATAAATCCATGAAATCATTCCCGGGGACCATTGAATAAGCAGGTAACCTACCTACATATTTGCAGAATCAAGCCTGAATGAGTAAATGGCATCAATCTCAAGCCCATGTGATAGAAATGCACAATGTCAGTGCTGTCCTCATGTGCCAAATATTCCTTAACATCTTTGACCAGAGGAGAAAAATGGCTTCCTGCTGGTGCAGAATGGAAACCTCAGCAGTAATTCACGTTTTTCCTCATGACTTAAAGGAAGGACCCATTAATTTGCTGCCCATTCCCAGACTTCCAAGTCGAAAAATGAGCCGGCTCTCCCAGAGCTTCCCACGTCTCCGCAGTCAACTGGGCCGGGTACCCTATGTTGTCTCTATCTTAAGGAATGCTGGGCTTCCAAAACGTGGCAAGGGCTTCTGCCTTGCTGTCTGTTTAAAAGAACTATTCCACATTACCTTCCTCCTTTACCTCCCTTGCACCTTACCAATGAAATGAGAGAGCAGGGAAGAGCCTGCCTTGAAAGCATTATGTTTACCTGTGATGATGTCCATGGGACTGAGGCTCCAGGGGTCTCATGGCTCATATCCTCCCAAGCTGTCTTTCTCTGCTCCCACACATCTTGCTGCTTCTTACCTGGGGCGTTTCACTGCTCTTTACACCTTCTAGGCCAAGAGCAGGATTTTTTTTCCTTGTTCTCGCAAGCGTTTTGATTATCTAAGCAGCTCAGCAAGCAGTGGCAAAATAACAGTGAGTTTCCATGAGTTACTCCAAATGGATTGTGACTTTGATTTAATGATTTGCAGAAATGGAGTGCAAGATTCTGCTGTGTCAGCTACTGGATTAGAAAAGGAGTCATTCCCAGCATGTGCCCACAGAAGCATCTCAAAAGCTAAATGCTTTAATCACTCCTCACACAAGCTGAGTAAACTGGACTCTGCAACATGAGCAGAAAGCTAGCAGCATTTTCCTGCTCAAAAACCATTGTCCTCACCCCCAATACTTGCCTAAGTTTTGAAAGAATTAAGTTATAGAGATCAAGTGACTAAAGAAGGTTTTGACAAACCTCCCCTCTTCCTTTCTCCTTAACTAAGTTAAACTGCCAGTCCCTGCAGAAAAATAAAGGAGAAAGGGATCTTTGCAGCTTTTATCCCTCCTGTGATGATCCTCAGTTCCCATCAGTGGAAGCCATTGACATAATGTCTCCTCTACTGCCAGGATCCCCAGATGGGTTGGGTCAAGGTAGTCAAGCCAGTTTTGTCAGAATAGTCCCAGTTAAAATCACAGCCTTTCTTTGATTTGGTCAGGTACAACTCATACATCACGGCCTGTATGAGATCCTACCTGAAGAAGTAAGAAATATATCCTTTGGCCCGAAGGACATCATTACAGTAATCCAATGGGGTGTCCTCCATCCCCTGAAGTGTGTGGGCTACTGTCAGAGACTGGGTGCTGAGATCAGCCAGTGACTATTATCACCTTTCTGGCCTATCTGCTGAGCCCATTAGTATTATCTAAGAGCTTTCATTCAGCCAACACTATTGACTTTCAGTGGCCACTGAGTGCCTCTCATCTAAATCCTGCTCAGTCGAATGGGATGCTTTCTGCTTAGCCAGTGTTTCCCGTCAGAATCTCCAGTCAGGATTACACCTAGGGACAGCCCATCCCATCAAAAACCACCTGAGGCCACAAATGTTCCTCGGTCACCATGGGTTAACATGCCAGCCTGCTGCCCCTGTCCAGGTGCCCATCCAGCCCTCTCCTCTCTTCTTCACCAGCATGGCCAAGCAGACGTCAGCTGAGTGGGCAGAGGTTGGGCAATGCAGGACAGTCACACCCTCTGCTTTGCCTGGTTTGGCATGATGACGTTATTTTCTGGGGCAGCAGGAAGATCTGTGGAGCACCTGTGGTTCATGAGGGACGCAATCCCCAATTTTTTCTGCTGCTTTGGGTGCATGTCTGTGTGGTAATCTACAGTGTGGGGGTTACTGAGCTGACTCAGGTCGTGGGAAGCCTTCTTGTCTCATGACACTTAAAGGTCCCCACTGAGTCGGTGCTAGACACGTTTAGGTTACACCAGGAGAACCTCTTTCTTCATCATCCAGCAAACCAGTTTTTCTCCTGAGGAAGGACTCTTCCCATTTTTCCCAACCTTCTTCCAAGCAATGAATGGAGTCCTGCTATCTTTGTCCTGACAGTCAATCCCCTTTGTCATGTGCACTGGCTAACATCTCTGCAATTCTGGCACTCAGCAGTTTGGATGGTTTGGATTGTTTCTTGGATGAGATAACATGGCCTGGCTATGATCTCCTATGGCTGCAAACTTCCAGCCTCAGGGGTGTTCTCCCACTGTGGAGTTTCCTGACTCTCCATGTAGGGCAAAGAACTGAGGTCACCCTTTGGAAGCTGCCTTGTTCCTTCACCAAAACTTCCTTCCTTCACCCCATGCAGCAAAATTGTTTTCCTTCCACCTTCAGGATCTCCTGTGGCTGCAGGGGAAGAAAGATTTGCCTCTTAGCCATGAAACCAGATTTGCTTTGGTTGTAGATTATGCTCCACTTAGTGAAAAAAACCAGCAAATTTGTTTTGGACTATGGAGTTCAGCTTCTCTGCGCAAGGTTTTCAGTACTCATCATGGCTGGAATTGGAGAGATAGGAGAGAAGGGAGAGACCATCAACTGAATGGAGCCACCGAAGTGCCCCTGATGTAAAACATGAGACAAAATCCATATGAAAGCCAAGTGGAAGACAGACACAAAGATGCCTTATACTGTGCTCTGTTTATCTATGTAGTCTTCTGCAAGGAGGATAGAAAGACTATAAAAAAGGGATGGGCAGGTATGAAATGGGATTGGCAACCATCAACGTCGTAACCAAAATGGACAGTTAATAATGTATAGAAGAAGTGACTCAGATTTTGATGCTGGCTTTTAATTTAGGATCGATGCCTGTGTAGATTACATGGCACATTTGCAGGAGGAGTTCTCATAGAATGTAGATGTTAATAGAGCAAGATAATTATTTCTGTTTTGTGCCAAGCCAAAAGCCACATTATAGAATGGTTTTAAATGCAAGCTTAACAAAATTATTCAAATGCAGAAATGAGAACAGGAGGGTTGATCAGTGTGTAAAGGATGATTCACATCTAACTCAGACTGCTTCCTTTTTTATGTGAGTGACATTAAATTTAACAAAGAAAATAATGTAACAGTAGTTTTCAACCAGGGCAGGCAAAGGCTTCAGCTGTTGAGAAACCAGTGGTTTCCTGCACAGAAAGAATACATAAATAGTCCCCACTGGGAGTTTTGGAGGGCAAGATCTGTTGGCGCTTAGCCACATCCCTGTTGTGGTGTTTCCTAGTCTCCCTGCACAAGATGGGGCTGCTGAAAGCAAGTTCTTTTCTGGGCTGTTTCCCTGTGCTGCAGGGCTTATGCATTGCCCTGAGGTGCTCAGGATATGAGAGGGAAGCAGGGTACCTATGAAGCCTTTTAACTCTTCACGACCACAAACATTTCTGTTTAACTTCCAGAACCCCTCTTCCCTCAGGGGAAACTGCTGCTTGTATCTCTTTTTCCAGTGGATGTGGGAGCAGGGCTGTTATTACTGGCACTCCCTTCCCATGGATGCATTTTTCTTGGTTTAAGAGACTGAGTTTTTAAAAGGGAAACCTGAGACTTTTTTGTTAAAGCCTCCTGTATTTTATGTGAGCAGAGGAATTTTCTGAGCAGCTTTTACATCATCAGGGCCTTGAGCATGAGGGACTCCTTCTTTATCTGGTACTTCATTTACAGCTCTGCCCTTTCTTCAGCCATGAAATAACCACACCAATGAGAAAATAAAAGTCATTGCCTACCTATAAAACAAAATTAATAGTAAATTAGCAAAACTGGAGTATAAGGCAGAACTAAATAGTTGCACTTTCCCTGATTTTATGAGAGATGAGTCTTGCACGTAAAATCCGCATCCCAAGCCACAGATATCCAGAGGGTTTTGGATTGTCAGGTGCTTCTCTGATGTTTCCCAGCGTGGCCCGTACCCTGCCAGGACCATTCTTACCCAAGCAGCCCAGGACCCAGTGCTGCAACCCCTTGAAGGTCTCACCTCCAGGAGAGCCCCTGCGTTCTTCTGGGATGCAGAGCCATGGCTTACACAGGCAATTGCTGGGTCCGCAAAAGGACTGAAATCAGTGCCTCCAAAGCCTGTGCCATGGACTGTGCCACAAGCTAAGCAGGAATAGAAAATATTTTCTCATCTTGATGATTTGCTACCTGGAGTCTTGCTCTGTCAAACACTTCTGCTATTTCCTCAAGAAGCCTATTCTATTTTCCTTTTATTATCTTTTTAAAAAAAAATTTTGTCCTGAAAACAGACTTACTGAAGTGAATACAATCCAGATAAAGCCCAAGCTCTGAAACATCAGAATTTCCCCCATTTGTGAGGGCTCTCAGGTCCTCCCTGTGCTAAGTGCTGGGCCTGAGTCCCTCTCATCAGCATGCAGTAGAGCTCAGAGAGGGAATCAGACCGGCTTTTGTTTCATGTGCCTCTGTGTCTTTGTTGTGGCTTTGTTGTGACACATATCATCTCCCATGCATTGACCCCACTGAGAATGCAGGAGTCTTCCAAACCCTTTTGGGAAATCACACATTTGCTTGGCTTCCCTGCTCAGTTTCCCAGCCTAAGCCCAGAGAATACGTGTTCCCTGGGACTTTTCCTTGCAGGACTCTATGGCATAAAGCAGGAAGGAGTTTTAAGAAAGAAGACTTTACGTGAGCTACTTGAGTGTGATCTGGATCTGCCCTCTTCCCCCTTGGCAAAATCAGGGTGATGCTTTCACCTTGACATTGGCTGGCTGGGGCTGGTGGTGCTGCTGAGCTCCCAGACTGCTCTGGAGCACTCCAAGTTCTTATCCACAGCTCTTCTCCTGTGCGTTTTACCCTGGGTCACCATCTCCCAGGGTAAAACCCTGGTACAGAGCACCCAGATCCCTGTGGGCCTGGTGGAAAGGTTCCACTAATTGAAAGAATAATGTCACACATCAGAGATACACTTGCTTAGGAGGGAGTGAAGAAACTTACTGAAACAAACCAAATCCTAACAAGTATGGGATACTAATTTTAAGTAGTAATTCACACATTACTCAGTGCTTAAGGGCAAAATTCATGCTGCTTAAGATACTTTCCCAAGTTTGCCATGTAGGTACATTTTAACACCTTTCATGTCCCCAAAGACATTTCTGTTACCCATACTACATCATATATTAACAAGGCAACAGCATGATATGGGAATACATTTTAGTGTTGTAAAGGACATCCCAGATGAGATCCATTCCTGCTCTCTCTCCCTAAGGGGTCCAGGCTGCCATTACAATGACATTGAGCAAGGAGCGGGAGGAGATGTCCATTAACCCCTTAATTAGATGCTGAGATGGCAGTCACAAGTCAGGGTGTGTCCAGAAGAGCCAGAAGAACAACTGCAAAGAGCAGAACGCCCTTTTGAAACCCATAGGGCTGGGGACAGTACCTGTGGTAGCAACACTGAGTTTTGATGCAGCTTTCCATTTCTGGAACTTAAAGAAGCCAATGGTGATTAACCAGCTGAATCTGCCATCAGGAGGCAGAAATTTCTGTTTTGGAGCAGGGAGGAGGCAACTTGAGTGTCCTCACATCAAGCAGCTGTCAGCACAGGGCAAGGAGACAGGCTTAAGGGTACCTTTGCCACATGACCACTCAGATTTTGTCACCATTCCTTTTCCTTGTTTCCCAGTTACAACCAAAATGTGATTATAAATTCTGCCGCTGTATGTCCTGCCCAGAGCTGTGTGCTGCAGAAGCCCACAGTGGGGTTTATCCCACCCAGTTTGCCTGCCGGGTACAAAAATGCTCACACACAGAGATGGTGATAGGTGGTGATGGTCTACTAAGCTGTTGTTTTTAGCATCTTCTCCATAGCCTCCCACCAGGACATCAGGGGGACAAATGACGTTATCAGCCATCCCCAAAGAGTTTGGTAGAAGAACACAAGCTCACTGAGCTGCTCTGCCCAAAGTCATGGCTGCAGGGGTAGCCAAGGTCTTGTTTTCTCATACAAGGACTGAAGGGTTCTGAGGAAGGGGTGTTCCTCAGCTCAGTGGATTGTTTTGGCAGGTGAAAGGTACTTGGGTTGGTCACCTGCACACAGGTACTGCCACAGGTGTTACCTTCACTCAGCACTCTGTACTCAGATCTCGGCATCCCCTGTGGACCATTGCCAAGACAGCACACCGTAAGAGGAAACTTGGAAAAAATTAATGGATGCACAGAAGAACAAAAATGCAGTAACAGCAAAAATGTAGTAACATTTTCCAGAACTGGAGTTTCAACACCCTGGCTCATCACAATTCAAGTTCTCTTGAGGTCCTCACCAACAACTTCTCTCAGCATTAGTGGGAGCTAGATATGCAGGAAAGAAGAAAACCAGATATCTGAAAAATCAAATTATCATACAAACTAGAAGGCAAAGAATATATTGCATGAGATAAATCTCCCTATATAGAACTGCCAACGTGCAAAAGTGAAACCAGTTAATTTTCTAACAAACATCAGTGCAAATTTCAAACAACATTGAGTTTTCACCTTTAGTTCTTTTCTCCTCCCTTTATTTTTTATTCCCCATTTTCCCATCTAAATTTCATTTTGGTAAATATTTCTCCCTGTTGCTCAGATAACCGTATCTGATTGCAGAGACTTGAAGCGTAACCGATGATGAAAGACGACCTGAGGGATACTGGAGTGCACACACCACAGGGGTGTGGACATAAACCCCTGAAATATGCTGGCACTATGACCAGAGTCGTTCTACCTGTACGTTAAGTCAAGATAAGAACTTGCTTGATGGTTGCACACACAGAGGATTGGACAAACCAATCCTTCTTGCTTGTTAAAAATCCACCAGGACTGTTGGCTTGAGATGGAGCTGAGCCTGCAGGTTGGGGGATCTGAGCCTTGTGTCTTTTTACACAAAATTTGATGGTGACCCTTTATCCCAATGGTGCACTCCTGGTTGGGAGAGTAGGAGGAGAGGGTTAGCCTCACCAGCCAGGAGCAGGGGTTTTGCCCCAGGTGGGCTTTTCAGCTCAGGGCTGGCACTGTTGCAGCAGATCCTCCTGCACATGGCTCATGGGCACCTGTGCCTCTTCATGGCACGCTCCAGTGTCACCCAGAGCAGCCATCCCTCCCTGGGGGGGTTACATAAAGGCATGGAATGCGTCTGCTCCGGGCACAGGCACTGAGGCATGTGGTGAGTGGATGACTAATGGCTGCACATTGGCCTACTTAGAGTTGGGGTGGCTTCGCTACCTGCTGCTCTGGTGGGTCCCCACAGCACCACTGAGCAGGGGAGAAGGAGCACTTCTTGCTGGAGTGGAGGGCAGGTGAGAAAAGCCTCCCCTCACTCAGAGATGCTGAGAAGGGTTCATCGATTCACGTGTGAGGAGGGCTTGGGTTGCACACTGGAAAGAGATAATCGGAAAATACTGCTGCAGCATGTGGTCCGGTACTTCTCGCGCTTCTTCCTCAGCACCTGCACACAGAACCATCTTAAAAATCACTTACAAATACCGAGCAAAGCTGAAGGCACAGCCATGCAATGGTGGTCATGGGTTTGAAGGATTTTACAGGTGCTGGCTGATGATAGGTTACCTCTTTGAAAAGCCAGGGCTGCTTGGGTTACCTGGGGTGTGTGAAGATGTCTGCAAACAGCACAGGCAAGCAGAAGATGTCAAATCAAAGACAGCTCCCACACTGCATTTTTAATCCTGCAGATTGTGTATAGTGGAAAGAAAAAGTAATCTTAAAGTAGCTAAATGCTCTAATTTAAATAACTAATTAACCCCTCTCCCTGCCCCCTGCCACCCCCAAACTATTAACAACAAATAGAAAGTGTTCTTCACAATGAAAGCTTGCAGTGCCAGGTGTGTGCATCCACTTTCCCATCACACAGCTCTTCCAGTGCAGCCCAGGCAGAGTCTGTCCTGCCCCACCACAGCAGGAGTGTGGACAGGCACTGATGGAGAGCATCTCTCCATGGGTGGCTTGTGAATTTGAGAGACTCAGGCGTCAAAGGGAACTCCCAGTGGAAAGCTATGGCCAATAGACATGTTATTTTTAATGCTCAAAAGCTATCTAATGTTTAACTCCTCAGTTCACCTCTCCCTTCAGGTCTGTACCTCTGGCATTAATGCAGCTATTGTTCAGGTGTTTAAACTTTCCTTGCTATCAATCAGCTCAGGAACTGCAAACACCCACATTGTGGATCAATAATGTCTCACTCTCTATCAGGTCTTAAGATGTCATGGGACAATTGCTGGTTTTTTTCAGACTTTTGGACCCATTTTTATTGCTGAAATTCTTTATGGTGAGGTTGTTGCTTGGGCTGTGCAGCAGGACAGCAGCAGGCATCTGCTGCCAGCAGTGACACAGAGGAGTCACAAGAGCAATGGGAAGGGAGCACTGCTCTAAATGGGGCCATGTTTGTGCCACAGCAGTGGATATGTACAGCAAGGGAAGAGTTTTTTTCCCTATGAACATGGGGCCAGGGCCTTGGCCATGGCTTGCAGCTGGCAGGGAACACGCAGCTCCCTGGCTTAGGAAGGGAGCAGGGAGTGGAGAATGACTCACAGCCCAGCCCAGTCCTCCCCCCTTGCCAGCCACAAGTGCTGGGCAGCAGATTTCAGGGAGGAATAGAAGGACAAAGCCACTCATCATCCACTCCGTGGCCTCCACTGATTCACTCTTTGCTCATCTAGACAGGGCTGAAAATAACAGCATGCAAAAGGAAGGGCAAGAGGTGCAGGCAGCCCAGGTGGGAGGTTTGAGCGTGCCAGAGTTTGGCTGGGATCACCACTGAGCCCAGTGTGGGCCATCCTGGCATGGCAGCAAATCAGTCTGAGAGCTGGGAGAAGACAAGCATTATCTTCACTCCTCTTAGAATGGAAGTAAGCATTGGTATGATGTGATTTAATAGAGGCTAAAGATCTTTGAATGAATTAAGTGAAGTGTGGGGTCCTGGTCTGGACACAGTACTTGCAGACCTGGACAAAGTGAGAAGCATTCAAGGAGCACAATAATCAAGAGAATTATACACCAAGGGATTCAAAAGGAAAAACATGGCTCATTTAGTTCCAGGAAAGAATATTAGGAACAGAGATGGAAACAATCCTCCAACACATAAAGCCTTCTTGAGGAGATGATTGTTTTATATTATCTCTGTAGACAAAAACATGAAGAAATCAGTTTTCCTTCTGCAACAAAGAGTGCTTTGACAACCTACTAGGGAACATTTCCAAGATGTACAAGGCGTGGAGTATGGGGAGAGGCTGGAGAATCCCTTTCCAGAAAGATTTTTCAGGAGTCCTTAGACAAATCTCACTGTGATGTTTCCCTGCACTGTGTGCCTGTGGCAGAGCTCTGGCAGGGGGATGTCAGTGCAGAGGGGGAACCCAGCAATCCTGCCAGGTCTCTTCCTGGTTTACATTTCATCGCCTCTAACGTGGCATTAAGTATTCTTGGCAAGACTTGTGACTTGGCTTGAACAAGCACTTGATAAGATCCATAAAGCTAAACACAGATTACTGCTCTATAAGAAAGTGTTGAACAGCAAATATGTCCCACTTTCTATGATCTAAACCATGTTAATTCTCTAAGCACAATTCATAACACATCTGGAGCCAACTAACTCTATCTACTTATAGACAGTGTTAAGTGAAATACTGTTTTAATTTTGCTGAACCAGACAGAGACAATACCCCCAGGAAACAGTTTAAGTCTGTAAAAAGTAAAAATGACAGTGTGGGTTGCTTAGTGATAATGATTTGCAAAGCACAAATATTTACACAAAGGAAGTGATTAATTCAGGACATTCTTTATATATCACCACTGTAATATTTTCAGCTGCAGCCCATTATGTGCCTTTATCTCACAGCATACTCACGTTGTTTTACAATCAGTCCTTTTAATCTGATCGTTTTTTTCAAATTTACATCTTTAATTTACCCAGCCTTTTGCCTGCTGCAGCCATCCTCACTCCATGGAATAACACCCATGGACCTATCACACACAGGATTGGACACATTTGCGCTTGGACACCAAAGAGAGGTTCAAAGAATGATTCCATGTACCAGTGTCTGTCCAACACAGGTGGCTGAGCAAATCTCCATTTGTCATTATCCATGGAGGAGTTCATGGTGCAGACACCTGCAAAAATGGCATCTGTTATTTATTAATTCCTGCATGACAAAATGTTGTCCTTTGCCTTAGATGTAGACACTGGAGATGAGAGGCTGTAAATCGAAGGTGGAAGAACTCATGTTTGCAGGATGATGAAGAGTTTTGTCACTGATTTAAATATGTCTGCTATTTATACTGTCTTACATGCAGTGACCAGGGAACAGCGTTCAGATTTTCCATGGGAATATCTCTCCCAGCTCCTAAATGCCAAGTTGCTGCTCATGGAAATGAGAAGCTCCACAATGCCTTGGCTGCCATTAACACTTATCTCAGACAATGGCCTGAAGGTTTGCTAATTCTTGAAAAAGTGGAATCTTGTTGAAAACTTCATTTTGTTTTATGACATTGTTGTCATTTGAGTGTCTGCATGACATTGTTTACCCTGTAAAGTGCTGCCTTCTGAAGCAGTTGCCTCCTGCAAGCAATGAGTATGACCAGCCCATAGCATCCCCAGCTCCCTGCCCAGCTGTTGAGGTTGACGGGCTCCTCCTTGTTCACTGCTGCCTTTAAATTTATGTGAATCCACTGACGGCAACTTTGGCCAAGGCTGTTTCCAATACTGACTCCCATCATATCCCTAAGAAATCATTGAGGTGACCTTCCACAAAATCAGGAAAGAGCAGTAAAACCTGACAGTCGGTACTTATTTGCCCTCTCCTGGTTTTGTAGATTTTTTCTGATGTTCCAGCAGCCTTTCCCCACTAGTTTCACATCCATGTCCTGTTTCCCTCTTATGTTCCCTTATCCGTCACAGCCTCAGTGTTGACAGTGATTCCTCCTTCCCTGATTATTTCAACACCCCTGTCTCTCAATTTTATTTCCTATTTCCTTCACAACTTCCCCTTTCTAAAAGTTATGAGTATCCCCTCTTGGGATTTCTTCATTACTTTGTGCAATGGTGATGTCTCAGCAGCCCTGGCTTGCCCATACCCTTCCGGAAATTATTGTATTAAGGATTGTTTGCGTGGCTTTACCATGTTTCCCCAATGCCCACCACCACTCTATCTTGGATTGCTGCCTTGAATATTCATCTTGTTGTTTACAGTAAGTTTGGGGTTGGATTTTTTTGTGGTTTTGGTTTGTTTTTTTTTTTTTTTCTTTGTACAATGATCTAAAATGCTCCCAAAATATCCCTCTGGAAACCACCTTCTCAGAGCTAGACTTTACTTCCTGTGATAAGTGTCACCCCACCTTTTTCTTCATCTTCATCTTGGTTTCTTTAGATAAACTAATTTGTGGCTGCATGAGCATTGGGAGTATGCTTATATTAAGCATTAGGCAATGTTGTATATTTTAATTGTTTCTAATTTGCATGTTTATAGGGATCAAGGATCTATGATTTGTACTAACTATATCTGCATCATCTCCAAGAGATGTATGTCAATCCTTTCCTAAAAGAACTCAAAGACCTCTGCAACTGCTCTAAATAACTTGTTCAGTTGCTTAACTTACACTTGGGAAGACTTTTTAAAAAAATCTAAGCTGTGGATCAAACTCTCTTGATGCTTGTATTTGCAGCTAGGGTGAACTTCATACAACCTTGTAAAAGTTTGACAAATATTTTTTTAATCTACTTCATAAGCAGTGAGCCCAAGAGTGTAGATAAGTATAAGATGGTCTCCATGCCCACATAAAGGAGAAAAGCTCAGGGCTGAGCAAACAGTTAAAATAACTGTCAGCACAAATCATGGGCATCAGAAGGAGGAGACGTGGAAGTCTGAGCAGCAGGAGATAAATCTGCTTGGTCTATCGCTGTCTTAAGCTGATAGGGGATTGGATCCCAGTCATGATTTTTTAACTTGCCATGCTCAGGGCTGAGAACATGGCTAGAGTAAGTGACCTCTGCCAAGGTGCCACCCCCAGATCAGGCTCCTGCGTAGCTCTTGCAGCCGTTCCCTCTGCCATCTCCAATCCTCTTCCCCTGGGAGGGGGCATCACCCAGAGCACTGCCAGCCTCCACCAAAGGAAAAATAGGAATGCAAAGATGCAGTTGAGCATTAAGTGGGCAACTGGAAAATGAGGGAGACTGTAAGCGACCTTCAAACAGGCATGGATTAACAAAAATTAAAGTATTGGGGAGTAAGACAGGAACTGTATAAAAGTACAAATTAAAAAAAAAAAAAAAGGCTGCTGGGAGAAGGCACAAAGCAGAAAGAAACAGAGTGGGCCAGGACCATTGTCTGTCTTCCTGGGCAGTGAAGGGAGATGCTGACACAGATCCAAGGATCCCCCAGTGCAGCCTCCCTCTGTCTGGGCTGTGCTCAGGGTGTTGTTCAGCTCTGTGCTATCTGTTGTGCTGCCTATTAGATTATTGCCAAAGGTGAAAGCACACTGTCATAAAATTCTCCCTAATAAATTTGCTTTCATTAAGTCAGCTTGCATTTTAATTGTGGACACTATCTCCGCCCAGCTATTGTGGTTTTCCCAGGTATGTAAACTGGGGATTTTAGCCAAGGGTGGGATTTGTGTGAACGTAGCTGGTTCCATTCCAAACCAAGAAAAGATTCACGAAAGTAGAAGCATGTATTAGGCTTTCCATAATTTCCTCACAAAAGGAATAAAAAAAGAGGCAGGGATGTCACAGATTTGCCGTAAGAGCTTTCTCCAGGTGAAATTGTTGGATGCACAACTAAAAAACACATGAAAATAATAGTTCAAGTAACAAAAATAGTAAGGTGTCCTTGAGAAAACCATGACTGAAAGGACAGTATTTGCCAAACAGGCGTGGAAACCAGCAAAAATGTATCCCACAGCTGGGGAGCATAAAGAAAGTATATGAAGCAAGACCTGGAGGGAATGGGGGCTCAGAAAAGCGACATCAGTGAGCACTGGTACATCCAACACACATCACCTCTGTGGAGTCTCTGCTTCTCAGGGTGGATGCAAGGAGTTGAAAAGGCAACAGGCAGGAGCCAGGGGTTGGAAGGGAATGTCCCACTTTACAGGGACTGTGCTGACCACAAGGGTCCTGCTCCTACTGCCTTGTGCCTTCCAAACCCAAACACAAAATCTCTGTGGTCTAAAAAGGCCTTCTGCCAATAACTTTGTTTTAAGGCTCACAGAGCAGTTGGTCACCAGTGCTCAGCAGGCACCAAGTTGACAAACAAATACTGAATCAGACATAAAACAGGGAGCAGCTTCACCTCAGAACCTATCATGAGATTAAATTGCAGAAGTCAAACATCGCCGTCAGCAGAGAGGATTAGGAAAAGGCTGCATTTGGCACTCCAGTACCTGCAGCGCACAACACTGTCCTGGAGGAATGTGAGTCAGAGGAGGTGCTGCTGATGGGCAGCTGGGCTGTGCCTGGGGATCTGCAATGTGCTTCTGGGGAATGACCAAACTAGGCCATTGAGACACCAGCCATGATGGAACAGGGTCCAGATGGCCAGATCCAGGGTTTGGATCCCATCTGCTGAGTGAAAATAATCAGTAGTCACCACAAAGTGACTAGAGGAGTGTGAGGTTGGTACAACATCTGGGTAGCTATTAATCCTCACATGTAACTTTGAAATTAAAGATGATCCTCTGAGCAGACAAAAAACATCAGTAATAAGGGGTCATGAGAAGAAACTAATGTGGAAGAGAGGTGGATGGTGAACGGACAATTCAAAGAAAAGCTAAAAAAAATAGGAAAAGGAAGAAATACAACAAAGTGCAGAATATAACCATATGGCTAAATGAGCTTGGAAATCATGCAAAGGATCATATATTTTTAAAAAGGTCTGGAAAATATAGGGTTCTGTTTCCCTCAGAGAAACTTCTTGAGGAAATGCACCCTAAAAGGATGAGAAGCAACCAGAATAACACTGTTCCAGTGCCACTATTGAAAATAAGCTCACTGAGCATTGTCAAAAGTAAGAGATAGCTGTGGTCTTAATGCTAAACAAACCAGTCTTCCCATGGTAGCTGAGTTTTATTCAGTTCTCATCTTCGTGCTTTCCTGCTATAAACAAGGTGATCATGTGTTGTTCTAGAAGTCTCTCAACATTGCCTTAACAAGGCAGCTTCCAAATTATCTGGTTTTTATGTTACTCATAAATCATGAGCATGGCCATGTTCAAGCCCTTCTTGCAGGCTCTAACATGCAGTGGTGATCACCTCTGCCTTTTAACACAAGTGTCAGATGCTTTGATACAACCACCAGAGGAAGGTCCTGCAACGTCTTGGCAAAAGAGCCCCAATGCTGCTGACAGATGAATTTTTATCTCATGGAAAGTTCTCAAGATTTCCTCACACTGAAGTAATGCCATCCGGTGGATGGCAGCTGGCAGTAACCCATGTTAGGGAAAATGAGAAAAGGTGCAGCAGAGATCACAGAAAAGAACTTGGACCAGCACAGCACTGGGGCAGATGGATATCAGCTATCACAGGTAAATGATGTTGGAAGGAAAAAATTGATTTTATAGGTGAATAATCCAAGTTTGTTAGCCTGGAAAATAGGTGAATGAGGATGAGCTGTTAACATTCATTTCTAGCTCTGCAACAGGCTGCGGCTGGCTTCCCATGAGCTGGGCAGAGTGGCCTATTTAGGCAGCACAGCCAAAACCCCTTTGCTACAGGAACAGGGCAGCAAGCCACGCTGGAGGTCAGCACAGACTGATCTGGCCTAAGAACTGGAACAAACCCCAGGACTGTGGGCAAGGCTGCCCACACTGCCTGTCTACTGACCGGCACCAGCACGGCCGGCAGCAGGGTGTGGGAGGCAAAGTCCTTTTGGAGACAGACAAGAAACTCATCAGTAGCTTACAGAAGAGGTGGCAGCTGGAAATGACACTTTCTTTTGCTCTTCATAGGCATGGGAACACGGCTGCCAACAGGGTGGACATGGCAGTAACTACCTGAGGCTACAGTCAGTGGCCACTGTCTGGACAGCTGCCATGGCAAGTCTCTTGGCAGCACTCGCCAGAGGAGTCTGGACTGTAATTTTTTTAAGAAGAGACTTGAAACCAAAAGCTGTATTTAGATGCAGTAAATACAGTTCACATAGTGTAACAAACATACCTCAGTTTTACTGATGATTAAATAAGTTTACGCCACAACAAACACTTTTTTGTAACTTGACTATGGCAATGCAATCCTGATGTGTAACTATACAGGCACTGGCAACAGATCTCATCTTTCAGGAAACTGAGACTGACAATGGCATCATTTGGTCTCAAAATGATTTTTTTAATATTTTTATACAAGTACCACAGGCACTTCTCCTGCTTCCCTGATGGAGCACAGTTCACTCTTTGCCTAAAAGATAGTATAGATAGGATAACACAGTTTAATACCATTCCAATTAGATAATAGTGCAATCAGAAAAATGCTCACATTCTATCTTTCAAACTTACCATGACTTAACAGAAGAACAGGGAAACAACTATGAATAGGGAAAGTAAATTAATACATCTGCTTTGCAAGCTGCAAACTACTCCCATTACACTCAGAGATTTAGGAAACAGAGGTATTGGACGTCCCTCAGTGAAGCAGGTGAGTATTTCCCTGCATCTGTCCTTTCTTCCTACCTCACAGATAATAGATAGTTCATTTTTAATGGCATTAAATCAAAGGCTTTGGTATGACCACACTGGACACTTCTTCCAATAAGCAGCAGTAACTTACAGTGAAATACATGCAATAAGGAAAATAATAAATATCAAATTGGTGAAACAGAGAAAAACAGTGCAACAAAGACAAGAGCCTTAGAAAATTCTATAGATGTAACCTGAATAAAAAAATACAGGATTTTAAAATATGCAATTGTGTGAAAAAGAAACAAGACATATTCCAAAATATCTCATAGTTTACCATAAAATAGCTGTTTGAACATTTAACTACTGCTCATTCTGCTGACAATTAAACAAAATAAATATTTAACTGTGTCTGGAGCAACATTTCTGATGCAAAATTGTCCAAAATCAAATAAAACTTGGAATCAGGAAATGCAGGCCAGGAGGGAGCTTAGGAGGTCTCTGCTGTAACCTCCTGCTCGCAGCAGGTCATCTCTGAGTTCAGACCAGACTGCTCAGGGCTTCATCCAGTCGGGACTTGAAAACCTCTGAGTTTGGAGACTATACCACCTCTGTGGCCAACCTGTGCCTCTGCCTGACTAATCCTCATGGAGCTAAAAGTCTCTCCTGGAGCCTGGAACTCCTAAGCAAATGCCAGCTAAAATACACTTTTCATCAAGAATCTCCCCCCACCCTCAACTTGTAGCTGTAAACCTGTGTGGGAACTGATGCTCCAAGAGATCTGCTGTAATCCTGTGGAACAGCTGCTCACTGTACAGAAGTGCTCTGTCTCTAAAGGATCAATCACACTGGAGTGCACAAGTTTATACCTTCCTCATTAAAATATTTTATTAATAAGCAAGTAATAAAGACGGCAGCAAATATTTCATTACATGATCAAGTTTTAAAAAATCTCAGAGTAAACAGAAGCAATCCAAGCTAATTAGTTATGACAATGTCATATGCCCACAAGAAAAACAGGTCAAACCTTGAAAGTAATCAGAACCTTCTTCAGCCTCATCTAAAATACAAAAATGTACACAAAATGAGGAAATCAACCCCATAATTAATTTACTATTGCTTAGTAAGGCTTCAGGGGTGAGGACTGACCTCTCAGATATCTAAATGCAGGTTGAGCCAGTCGCTGTGGCAATTAAAAACAAGAGAAGAAACCTGAAAATTTTAAGTCTATATTGGGATAAAACACTTTGAGCTTACAAATTTCCTGTTTTCTCCACTGATGTGTGAAAAGCACAGGACATCCTCTGCACTATGCCTCTCATCCTATGTTTTACATCCAGAGATGTGTTCTTGGCCCACCACTTTTGTCAAGCCATACAAATTATCTTATGTCTCCTTTACTGTGACCTAAGCACAAATAAGTGGTTTTGGTGTGTTCATGCAGGCATTTCTGCTGTTAAGCTCAAAATGGTAACTAGTAAAGTTTCAACAGCTTGTTTGTGTGCTGCATCCCCTATAAAAAACCCATGAGAATTAGCAAGCTGACAGCTTAAAACTTCTGCATCTGTGCTGTGAAGTTACATGACCAGTTAGCACCAATTCAGAACTGCGTAACTCAAGCAGTGTGGGTGCAATGCACTGTTTCAAGCTATTCCTACTATCTCCATTAATGATAATGCCCCAAGGTTCCAGCTAAGAGCAAAGTCCAGCTATATTACAGAGAACAGACATTCATAATAACACTCTGTCTGCACTGGACCAAAACATGCCACTGCAGTACATGAGGCTGATACTACTTGCAGGTGTATCATGCTTTCTTCTGGGTGGAGATGTCGTGGCTCCTGAGGGAGAGGCAGCAGTAAAGGACAGATGCTGCATCTAAGCCACTGCATCTTTCCCTCTGTAGGGGACCAAAAGAGCAGATCACAGAATCATAGAATGGCTTGGGTTGGAAGGGACCTTAAAGACCATCTAGTTCCAGCTCAGATATCTGGCTTCCTTCAGCTACAGCTGATACATTCACTAAAGCTGAGTCCTAAAGGAGCAGATCTTGCTTCAGCTAATGTATAAAACAGACGTGGCACCAGAGAGGTGAACTGGTTTCCCAAGATCATTTGGAAGGTCATGGAGAAAGCCCAGACAGATGCGCTACACCATACTGTCTCCCAAATTAGCTACTAAATCAGAATCTCTTCTTTCTCACAGACAAGTCTTAAAACTGGGCACATACTTATGCAGCAATGCCAGTGGCCAGCATCAAACATCGGTGGGAGAAGCCATGGGCTCTCAAGTGCATGCTCTTGAAGACCAAGCAGGTCTCTGGTAAGTCTTACAGAACCAGGGGGAGGGCATGAGGGGGAATTCTGCTCTGTTTACTCACATTTAGAGCTCCATGCAGGTACAGAAGTGCCAAGGGGAGGGAAAGGAGGAGCAATTCTTTCCCCCACATTGTGAAACAGTAACAGATATGAACTGAAGTGACCCTTAATTGCTGCTGAGGTCTCAGTCACCAGCCAGTGAATCCACACTTTGCTCAATACGACCTTCTCCTATCTGTAGTCAGTGCTTTACAAATTAACCTCACTGCCACAGTGACTGGCGGGGGAGGGCTTATTTTCTCCAGTGACAAACAGCTGATGTTTGCCTGTTTCAGATCCCTGCATTAGCAAATATTGCTCAAGTGCTGAATTCCTAAGCAGGCTGAAAAATGCATTATTTAAAACATGATTGTGTTCTGGCATTGCACAATATTAACATTGCTAAAGCTACTTAATGCTCATACATCTAATGCATTTATATAGCAATTTGACAAATTTTAACTGAACTTTTTAATAACTGTTTCTAGTCATTAATGAATTTGGCAAATTTGGACCAAATGTTTCATTGGTCTCTACATGTGCACGTCATTGGTTGCCCATTCAGTCTCCTCTTCTGCATGACCAAAAATTTCTGCTTTTTTATCAAGATCTGCTCTTCATTTGGTCTCTCCTGTTAGACAAGGTGCACCTCAGTCAGATTTCATTTGTGTTTTCAGTTTGGCAAGACCAGTGAGACATTCATCTCTCCATTTTCTCCTGGCATCTAGGACTTTTGGAACAACTGGAATTTTTTCAGACAGTGCCTGGAAGAGAAAATTTAAGATGATTAAATTTCACATTCTGAGTGAAAAGTTTTTCAACAGCATTGCTTTCCTGCTTTCCCTGTGTCAGACCAAGTCACCATCCACACAAACTATAATTTAGGCTATCACAAGAAATAGGTCACTAATTCTTTACATGAGTGGCTGCAAAGGAGCCAACCTGTATGGAAGAAAAATGCTCCCACTTGGAAAAGGTTATCCTGAATGTGGCAATGAAGATGACTACAGAAACAACAAAGCGTCAGTCTCTTCCCTCATTTTGCTCCACACAGTCACTGTCTAGTCTCTTCAATGATAATCTTTTATAAAGTAGAAAGGAGGCAACCTGGCCATTTATGTTGCTGAAAATGTGTTCTGAGCCAGATTCCTGTGTGTAGTTCCCCATAAACGCAATGAGGGATATAATGTTTATTAAAACCATTTTGTCTTAAGAGTACCAATTATAATAAAAATGACAGAGGAAGACACATAGCAAGCTCACGGAAAAAAGGTATTTCTGAGTGCACATCAAAGTTGTCTTAGAAATGCCAAAGAAAACGAAGTTGTTTTGAGAGCGCAGATAGAGACCACAAGGTCGTCTTTGCCAAAAAAGTGCCTGAGATCTTAGGCTTAAGAGGCAAGTGTTGAGAAACCAGGTAAAACCTGGACCTGCTACCAATGACTGGCAAGCTGCAGTCACTCCAGAAAAAAATCAGTGGGAGGGACGAAGGAGTAAGATAAGATATGTTTAATGATTTACTCTAATAGAGGACCCCTGCAAGCCCATCTTTGGCTCTGAAGACTGAAGATAATAAAGAGACACAGAAACAGATGTTGAAGTGGAATCCAGCCTTCTATAAAGAAAGCAAAACTCTTTCATACCAATTAAAAGCTTCCGATTGTGAGTAACTCCAAAATTATTATTGATTGTTATTATATGCAGTCTATGTTGCTTAAGCATAAAATAATCTCTTTCCTGAAATTGCATTAACATAAATAGGAACACAAAATGCTATCTTCCAGATGGACTGCCTCTGTATTTGGAATTAATCTCTGACGTGTGATCAGAAATGATTCAACCCCTACACATGTTCTTTAGTGAATCCTTAAAAAAGCCAACTTTGAAAAGGCAGAGTTAGGAAATTACAATATTTCAGTCACAATATTCCTATGGTCATTCAAAATTAATACATATTGAGTATAAACAAATTGTGGGCTTAGAAATATTAATTGACAAACTAGACTCCAATCCAGAACACCACTTAAACACATATTATCTTTAAATATGCAAGTACCAGACTGCTCACATGCTTATCCTAAATGTGTATTTGCATACATTACAAACTGGAACTCTGGTTTGTAAAGTATAAAAAAACACCCAGAAGAAAAAAGCTACAGGTTTATGCAGGAAGATGGAGTAGGAGGAAGACACAAGGAAGAACATTCATGTAGGAAAGGAGGCTGTGCATAATATAATAAGAGGACACAGGAGGGAAGTGGTAAGAAATAGCATGGAGGATTTAATGCCAATAACGCACAGCTGTTAGCAGCTGACTCTTCTGTCTAGTAATAATGTTATTGGTAATAATGTGACTGCTAGGTCACTTTCCCATGATGTATGTCCAAGTGTTTTCAAAAGGGATTCGCATGCTGTACTGATCTTTTTCCTTAAAGTACACATTCACACAATAAATACAGACTACAGATACCTCCAGCAGTAAACTGAAATGGTACAAATGCTAAAATAAAAGCTAACATTCTTTGTTCTGAATGTCACTGTCATTATCAACACCATATTTACCTGATTGACTTTCTGCACAGTTTCACCTGAAAATTCTGGAACTGGCCCAAAAGTGTTCAGAACAAGTCTCATTCCTTCAGCGTATCTTTCACAATAATTTGAAACACCTGAAAATAAGAGTGAAAAGTTACATTTCAACAGAAATTCCTCGGTAAGGTCAATAAGGCTGCCTGTGCTTAACCGTCGTCTTAAATCAGAGACCCAAAAAATGGTCTGCTCTTATGATTAGGACACCTAATTGTCATCAAGGAAAAATGGATTCTATCCACTCCATTTTCATTAAGGTTCATGGAAAAATCATTTAGGACACGGCTGCATTGTAAAGCCAATGAATGTCACACACCAGCAGGCAATGTTATGTGAGGGGTGTAGTGCACTACTGTGCTTTGTTACTTGTGACCAGAAAGCTTCCCTGACTGCTGTCCATGAGGAGAGTGCTCTCACCTCTCCTCTCCTCCTGGTCAGTATGTGTCATATCTGTTGAAGCATTCCTGTTTTTTTTATTTATTAACCTGGAGTGTATCAAGAACAACATGGCTCAGCGGGAAAGTGTCAAAGGCATGGAGACACAGGCGGCCTCCAGTGAAGGAAAAAGGCTAAAGGAGGAACAGATGGATCTTGCAGATCAATATCTTGTAACCCCTAACTGGGGTTAGAGACAAGGATTTGACTTTTACAACCCTTTCCGATGGATGAGCACTTCTAGGGCAAGGTAGGGTCCCCCCAACAAAGGCATCTTTGCCAAAACCCTGTCCCATCTGATGAGAAAAACCTTCTGTTAGGAGCAACTGACTGTGTGGGGATGGTCACACAACTGGAGAGACACACACTGCAGGAAAGACAAGGAGGGGGTGTGCTATATCTGTCACGGGGCAGCTCAGATCTGTGGAGCTATTCCATGGGATAGGCAACTGGCTGAGTGAGACCCTGTGGGTCAGCACCTGTGGAGAGGCCAGCAAAGGACAGCACCCTCCAAGGGCAAGAAGAGTCCATCCTGATATTCAGGAAAACAAGTGCATATATCAAGAGATTTGCTTGGATGAGCTCCAGTGCAAAAAGGTGTCATACCGCAGGTGGAAGCAGGAACAGGCTGTAAAGAAGAAATTAAAAAACACTGCCTAGGCATGTAGGAATGGTGTCAGGAAAGCCAAAGATCAGCTCCAGTTGAAACTTGCAAGGATGTCAAGAGCAACAAGAAGGACTTCTACTGTTAGTAACAGTCTTGCTGTTACTAGCATGCCCTTGCAAGTCTGCTTTCTACTGTATTTTAAACATCATGTCAGTCAATGCACCAATGTCATCACTTGAGATCTTCAGATGACTGAAGGCAAATATTGCACCCATCTTCAAAAAAGGTAAAAAAAAAAAATCTGGGATACTATAGGCCAATCAATCTCACTTCTGTCCCTGAGAAAATCCTCTTGAAACAAATTCCTGGACACAGAAATAAGAGAGTCATTGTGACAATCAGCACATAGTCTCCAATGGGTACACCATGGTGTAAATCATGTCTAACTGACCTTGTGTGATTAAGTAATTGCTTGTGAAAAACAGGAAAGCAGTAGATATAATTTACCTCAACTTTAGAAAGGCATCTGACATGGTCTTCCATGATACTCTTGTATCAAAGTTAGGACATTAGGGTCTGTCTGTTTGGACAACTAGATGGACAAAAAATGGGTTGGACACGTAAGATCAGGGGAAGTGGTTAATGGATTGCACTCCACCTGGAGGCCAGTAAAAATGGAGTATTGCAGGAATCTGTCCTGAGACCTGTACTGCTTAACAAAAGATGCTCATAAAGTTTGTGAATAGTAACAAAATGAGTAGCTAGAGGGATATGGACCAGCTGATACATTGAAGGGCAGGACTACCCTTAGAATGGTTGGAGGAATGAGCCAATATAAAACTTTAACACAGACATATGCAAGATCCTGCACCTCAGAAGGAAGAGCTTCTTGCAACAACACAGGCTTATGAACTCCAAGAACTCCTGGTAGTGGCAGGCAGCAAGCTGCACATGAACCAACAGTGTGCCCTGGCAGCAAAGAGGGCCAACAACAGCCTGCGCTGTGTTAACAGATTGAAGTTAATTAACAGTAGACTGAAGAAGTGATTAACATCCTTTACTCAGCACTCATTAGACTGCATCCAGAATGTTGCATTCAGTTTGGGACTCCCCAGTACAAAAAACCACTGACAAAATGGAGCAACTTCAGCAAAGGCCACCAAAATGGTGGGGCCTGGAGCACTTGTCCTGTGAGGAGAGGCTGGGGGAACTGGGTTTGTTCAGCCTGGAGGAGAGATGGTTTTGGGGGAACCTTCCAGCAGCTCCCCAGTGCTACAGCAGCACCTCTGGGGCAGTCAGTGAGGGAGCTCAGTCACACCGAGCACAGCAGGAGAACAAGGGACGACAGGTACAATTTGATATGAGAGGTTCAACTCAAGCACTGGCACAAGTTGCCCACAGAGGTTGTGCAATCTTCATCTCTGGGGCTTTTCAAGACTGAATGAAACCCTGAGAGCTTGGTCTAACTTCAGAACCTGCTGTTAAGATCTTAAACACATGGTCAGAGAATCTGAGAATCAGCTAACTGGCAATAATGTGTAAAATGGCAGTCAAGTAGACCTTGGCTAAATCAGCTCCAGTAGGAATCTCAAAAATTATTGTTGAGGCACTAGAGAGGAACTGAAATCATACATGCACCAAAAGGAGAAATCAAGCACTTAGCCAGACACACACATCTAGTCGACTTTTTAGTGCTGTTAGCTACCACATAATCAAGAAAGGATATGGCAGCGTGTCCCAATCAGGACACCAGGAACTGCACCACAACAGCAAATGAGCAATGCTTGTCTGGCAGTAAGCAAGCTGACACTGATAAGAATCACAGAATCACAGAATCAACTAGATTGGAAAAGACTTTGAGATCATTAAGCCCAACCTATCACACCTATGTGATTATCCTGATGATTGTCCCAGATCTGAGAAGTTCTGGATATCCACTAAAGGCTTCTGAGAACCACTGAGACTGAATAATTTGCATCCTTAATTCTATTTTTATTAGCTAGTTATCAAAGCAAAGAGGAGAAACATGCAAAAGACAAAGGCAAGCAGTTACAGTCACTGACTCATTCACAAAGACTCAGAACATTATACAGACTGAGAAGTATGAAGAGGAACTGCCCGTGGTCTTATCAAACCACAAAATGCAGGAAATATAAGCGGGTGGGCCTGACTATGACACAAAAGAATGCAAATCAGATCAAGAGTCATTAAGTGATCTCTTTCCTCAACAGTTCCCTGGAATGCAATACTGTATGATATCAAGACCTTAGAAGTCACACCTGTCTAACCCTCAAGTGGTTGAGGTTGAAATGAATGAATGGAAACCTCTGACTACTGCCAACTATGTATCATAAACTACAAAAGTTAAGACTGCTCAACACACCTGAAATCGCTGAAGTACAGGGTTTCTGAAAGGCCTCAGAGGTAGGAGGATAGAGAACTCTCTTCCTTCTGGGCCGAAGAAGAAAACTTTTCAAAGGACAAAACCTGAAGGAAGTATTAAATTTCTTTCAGCACTCTGAAGTCATGATGACTGTCAGATAAACAACTGAAAGGATGGAACAGGAGAACACGTCTATTGCATAAGAGCAATGTGGGGAGATTTGAGAGTAATTAACTCTCTTAAAAATGGACTAGAAACATTCTCCAGCATCCAAAGGGAGGAAGCTCTGAGAAAAACAGCAGCCTTGTTAAGTAGCTTGAACCTATATTTGGTACCAAGAGTGTGACAATCAGCATTGAGTCAGTCAGTTTCCTTGTGTTATCTACCCATGGAGCATATGTGTTCCTAGAATACAACCTGCCATGTCCTGGTCTTCCCCAACACAAAAAGGAATGCCAGCTAGTCATACAGGTATATCAGTTCTCTAATTATACAGAAAAATAGTATTTTGCTCTATTTTCTTGATTGACACACAGCCAGATGCCTAGTGGGCTTCAAAACATCCCTGGCAGGAAGTGAGATTCACGAAGAGAAGCATTGCTGTGGGATGTGGAACAGGCTGTGATATCATCCTATCTCTTAATTGGGGAAAGAAGCAGAGACCACCGTCCACTTCCATAAACACTCTGGAAAGGACCACTGGTTGTCAGGGTTTTCTGACCATACTCTGCCATTAGCGTAAGTGTTTGCCTATTACATTTTAACAGCTGGGCTCACAGACTTTAGCACCTGAAGCCAACCCAGACTGACCTACAGGGGATATGCTAAGCATGTGAGCAATCTTGGGAACCCAAGACAATTCTGGATGAGACTCATACACCAGTCACAAGACAAAGATAGTTACACTTCAATTTGTTCATGTGAGCTTTGTCTTCTAACAGCGAGGAGTCTGAGCAAAGATGTCCCCACATCATGCAATATCATAGAATGCTCCCAGATGTAGAAGTAGAAATTACTGAGGCAGAAGAGTGCAGATCTCTGTTGGGTACACCTTGCTAACTCACAGCTTCCAGCAGCAGCTGTTGTCAGCTGGACAATGACAAAATAAAAAATGGCAAGTCAGTCGAATATCACAATTCAAGCAAATCTCCATGAGCAGTTGGCAACAGAAGGAATGGTAAACAGAGTAGTGTCAGTTACCAGTTATTCTGGTGTTTACACAGTTGATACAGGCCTGTGACACTTAGACCGAATAGTTTGGATTTGGTACTAGTCCAAAAGTCAACAGGAACCTTTCAAACATCTGACAAGCTTGTGCAATAATACGATAGATCGACAGTGCAATAATATGATAGATCAATAATATGATAGATAATACGATAGATAGTTTTGATTGTGGTAGTCAGGAGAAGGTAGAAGACTGTGCACCAGAAATCTTTTTCACAAGCCTCAAGCTGAAGAGATAACATTAGTATCTTGGGAAAGCTGAAGGCTTGGATATGGCTGAACCATTTAGCTGCTGAATATGAACTCCTGAGCTGGACATGGCCTTTAAAGCTCACTCATCCAGCTAGACCTGGAAATCAAGCTCCTACTGGCAGTTCACCTACTGCCTGAATGAATCAGAACAATTTCTGGGTGGGTGTAGCTCATCAATGCAGCACAGACGTGCCAAATGCAGGCTGGGTAACACAATTCACCCACTGCGTGTACTCTATGAATGAAAAGAAGCCTTATGCAACATCAGCAAAAGAGGAAAAGGTGCAAAAAAAGTTAGGGGTTCTAGAGAAGAGCAGCAGCATTAGTATAGTTGATGTCAACATTGTGGCTGAAATGGTAAAACGCAGGCACCTATGCTGCATGGCAAGCAGAGGGTGGGCACTGCAAAATCGTTCAAGTCTCAAGTGAAGGAAATAGACCAAAAATCAGAATATACACACCGTCTCACTCATGGATTAAAAAAACAATAGTTCAAAATTAATAACTCAAGATAGTTCTCCCAGCGTGAAATGCAATTTAAATTTGGTTTCAGTAATCAGGATCAACTGTAGGCTGCCAGCTTCAGGAAGGCACTTGAGCAACAGGCAATATTGCTGAAAAAATCACTGCTTTTCAACTGCAAACTCACAGCAAATATTTGACTCCAGGCCTTTAGACTTAGGAGTCCTTTGGTTCAAGGGTCAGGGCTATTGCAAAGGTGGATGACAAGAGCCCTCCAAGAAGAAGGAAAACAAATATGACAGAATCCCTATCACTTTAATCCTTGTTGATACTACCCAGGGAGCAGCTTAAGCTGGAAGAATTAGCATTGGCAAACAGTGTGAGACAGAAGGGAGCACCTGGGAGATGGAAAAACAGCAAGATGGTAAATGGGGTCGATAAAAACAACCACCTTGCATCCCACTGCTGTGCCCATGCTGTGCCTTGCTATCTCCAACTGGAGAACAAAAAATGACACATGATGCATCTGGGACAGAGGAAGAAGATGATTGCTTCCTCTTGTCTATGTGGTTTGCTGGCTCCCTGTCTAAACTTTCATCTTCCTTGCACACACTCACTTTGCCAATGTTGGAGGAAAGAGCCCATGGGAGAAGGCAGATGTTGCAGCAGGCAACTGAGAACTACAAACACAAAAGAGAAACACCTCCAGGGGAGATAGGAGTTTCCTGAATCCTTCTTCCACCACTTAGTCACAGCTATGGCAGGCAGTGAAAGAAGAGGAATGAGTAGCAGAAAGTTCTAAGGGAGCAGTATATGCAGGATTATAGAGATGAAAAGGTGAATATTCTATCTTCCTTGAATGTCCCAAACATTCTCAGCATTTCTGACTCCTACAGTATAGTTACAGGAACGTGTTACCACAAGGTATTGATTCAAGGCTCTTCAGCTGCCCATATGTATCTAGGACACAAGGCTCCAATAATGGAATAACCTGCTGCTCATTCAGTTTCAATGAGAGTCCAGGCAGATTCCAAAACAACTAATGAACTGTCCCACAAAAATTTGTTCTAATACCACATTTAAGGTTTGCAGATCCTTACCTGAGGACTTGCACTGGTGTGGTGCAAACATGGTTACTGCTGCAATGCCTCTAGTTGCATCATCAAGGTGAACAAATTATTGATGAAGGAAAAAGAACATAGGACAGATATTTAGCTTAGAAACATGCATAAAATGTTTCACTGCCCTGAGAAGTCACAAGTGAAGTTCATAAAGATGACTGTAGTAGTAGGAAAAAAAAAGGGAAAAAGTGAAAACACAACAGTATAAAATGTAGTATATTCATGCATTATAGTTTGTAAGCATCTTGAAGCATCTCAGCTTCTTGTATGCTGTCTCATCCCTTTGTCTTCATAAGACAAGAGGCATGAGGGCTGAAGGATGCAAGCAAGCAAACTTAGTAAACCAGCCTGGCAAGGAGACTACACATGGGGCAGAACAAGGAAGACACTGAGACACTTTCGACAGAGAACCAGAGTCAGGAGCAAGGGTTGCTGGTATGGACAGGGAACATGCCAAAGAGAGGGTGCTCCACAATACTGAGCATTAACTTGATGACTTTCAACCTGATGAGCAGCATATTAAGATACTGTAATGACTCAAAGAGAGTAGGCTTGATGGTCAAGCGACTGATGCAATAGCATCAACAATTTGAAAAGACTGGGGTGGGGTTGACTTCAGCACGTAAAATCTAAGAAGATGCTGCAATAAAAGATGAGTATGCACAAGAGCAGAAAAAAAGGATGTATTTTGGGAACACATGGAGGAATCTCACATGGTTAGACTATGTTCAGAGAAACAAAAGTCCCAAACATTTTTTTACTGAGAGAGGGATCACATTTCTAGACATTACAGCTCCAAGGGCAACTTTATAAATGTAATCCTATCTTCATCAAGGGTGTGTCTGAACACAGATGCATGCTCTGAGTTAGGGTGTGAATTCACAGGACGTTTTGTACACCACATTAATTCCCACATGAATTCACTTAAGGTTCTAGTTGCACAAATACATGCAACTGCACTAAAACTGTGGTAGCACAAAAACCAGTTTTATTCTCATTTGACCATCATTACCATCTCAACAGCAATGCAGTATTTCTGCAAGGCCTGCTGTGAGCTGGATCAAGGAGTTAAACTGAATCATTATGAACTGCTTGTTTTGTTAGATCAGTTTCAAACCTGGGATGAATTCATCAGTCTGAGCCACCTGGTGATCATACACATTGTTTCATTACCATAAGGCAGAAGGATGCATCAAGATGTGTTCTTTGGGAGCCATCTATAATGACTTGAGGAATAAAGCATTAAGAATTCCTGTGCAAAGCCATGTGTTCCTTTCAGAAGGCAGAGGGAACTACTTTGCACCAAAGAGTCCAGAGAAGGAAACTGGTGCACAGCAGCCAGTATCCTGAAAAATTCACATCTTAACTCATTGCATATAAACTCTTCCATACAGAAAAGCCCTTCAGCTCCACAAACAGCAATTCTAGAAGGACTACAAGACTGCTTTCTTCAGCCTGTTGGGAAGGAAATTGAATGTGTGTAAACACATATGAAATATATGGTGAGTTTATGAAAATTAAAAGGGTTTGTATGATTATATACCACTATGACACTTCATCTCCATAGTATCCTCTTAAAAGTATCCTAAATTGAGTTGAAATGTTTTATTATCCTGTAACATAACACATAGGTTAGACAGAAAAGAAAGCAATCTTCCTTTTCTTAGATGTTACTACCTTAGAGGTTCTCACACCTGCTGACCAGCTCGTCGTACAAAAGTTCCTGAGCTGGGTTAAAGCTTGGTTTGCTCCCTGTACAGCGGCACTGAAGTCGTGGCCATAGCAATGGAAACAATCTCTGCTCTCGAGCCAGCCAGAATACCTGTTTAGAGAATTCTGAGAAACCACGCTTGGCTATGTCTTGCCCAACCAAACAAGAGAAATTTCCTCCCTTTGAACTATGACTTATGATTCCCCACTCTTTCCTTTTCATATTTTTTCCTTTTCATACAGCACAATCATTCTGCTCCTATCATCCAAAACCAATTCACCTGGCAGGTGCTTCTAAGATGAGCAGCTATTCCCATTTTCAGTAAGAGATACACAATTTTGACTATGAAGACTCTTTCATAGCTTACTGGATATTTGTACTTACTTTATGGGGATCATACATCAGCCCCAATTTCCACACAACTCCTGTAGACACCTGTACGAACACCTCAGTGAGTGACAAGTAGAATATAACCCTGGAATGGTGTTTATGTAAATGCAGGAGAGAAAATAGCAACAAAGATCCTTCCACCTCACCCCATCCAGCTCTTCTGCTAGTATTGGCAGTCTACATGAAGTTCCAATTATAGCTCACTAAATAACCTCCTAATAAAATAACAGATTTAAGCCAAAAGTGAAATATATATGAAGAACTTTTGCTGCAAACCTGTAAAACACAGGATATGATAGTTTAGCCTCTGCTTCTACAGATGATTGCTTGAAAGAGCTTAAAAAAAAAAAAAAAGAAGAAAAAAGAGCTTTCTCAAGAAACAAGAGATTCAGAAGGTACAATCCTAGTGAGGCTGGGCCATCTTCAGTGTATTCACAGATTGCCTGGTACATGTACAGGTGGGATGCTGTGACTGCTAACGTAATCCCACAATAGTAAACAGGCAGACAAACTCAAAATCTGAAACAGATACCAACATTAATTTTATTTTCTGAAATCAACAATCAACTTTATAATATTATGCAATTTGGATATGCTTTTTTCCTCCCCAAAGCAGTTTCCTTCCTGGCTATTGAAATCCAGTTCTCAAACTGTTTGTTGCCGTTTCTGCTCCTTTTAATGAGTTGACGCTGTCATTTTATTCCATGTTCAAGGCTGTTGGCTCACTGCCATATAGTCAGCACTCCTAATACACATGCATTGATTAAATGGTAACCTAAAGTGGCCTAGATAATAGGTTTGACAGGATCATTTATGAATATGGAGGAAAGGATATAAGAACTAACACAGGCACAAAGTGATATTAACCCATAAGAAGTCCATGGGAGGATCTTGATGTATGCATTCCCACAGGGAAAGAAGAAACATTGATCTCAGAAAAAATAACTGGAATAAATTTATTCAAATCCAAACAAAAATGTCACATTACCCTACAAAAACAAAACAGAACAAAACAAAAGACTCTCCCACAAATAACGCTATTTTCTCTCATATGCTTCCTTCATCCTTACCATCCTTCCTCACAAATTAACAAAGATTTTAAGACTGTGGGCCATTAATATCTTATAGCTGTAAAAAAAGGCAGCTGCTATGAAGTTGGTGAAGCTGATAGACTAACAAACAGAATAGAGTTAGTTTCTTGTATCTACCTCCATTTCCTTCCACTGATAAAAAACCCCAATATTAGTACAATGCAACAGAGCAGGCTGTCATAGAATCATAGAGTCATTTAGGTTGGAAAAGACTTCTAAGATCAAGTACAACCATTAACCCAGCACCGCCAAGTTCACCAGCAAACCATGTCCCTGACTGCCACATCTACATGTCTTTTCAATACCTCCAGGGATGGTGACACAACCACTTCCCTAGATAGCCTTTTCCAATGCTTGACAACCCTTTCCACAAAGCATTTTCCCCTAATACCCAATCTAAACTCTCCCTGGTGCAACTTTAAGCCATTTCCTCTTGTTCTATCACTTGTTACCTGGCAGAAGAGGCTGACCCCCACCTGGCCACTCCCTTCTTTCAGGCAGTGGTAGAGAGCAGAGGTCCCCCTGCGCCTCCTTTTCTCCAGGCTAAACACCCCCAGCTCCCTCAGCTGCTCCTCACAGCACTTGTGCTCCAGACCCTTCCCCAGCTCCGCTGCCCTTCTCTGGACACGCTCCAGCCCCTCAGTGTCTTTCTCGCAGTGAGGGGCCCAGAACTGAGCACAGGATTCGAGGTGTGGCCTCAGCAGTGCCGAGCACAGGGGGACGGTCACTGCCCTGCTCCTGCTGGCCACACCATTGCTGATCCAGGCCAGGATGCCCTTGGCCTTCTTGGCCACCTGGGCACAGCTGGACCATGTTCAGCTGCTGTTGACGAGAACCCCCAGGTCCTTTTCCACCGGGTAGCTTTCCCAGCCACTGTGGGCAAGGTCCCCAGCGTGCAGTGCTGCCTGGCTTTGTTGTGACCCCAGTGCAGGACCTGGCACTTGGCCTTGCTGAACCTCACACAATTGGCCTTGACCCATCGGTCCAGCCTGTCCGGATCCCTCTGCAGAGCCTTCCTGCCCTCCAGCAGATCAACACTCCCACCCAACTTGGTGTCATCCACAAATTTACTAAGGGTACACTCGATCCCTTCATCCAGATCATCAGCGAAGATATGAAACAGGACTGGGCCCAACACTGAACCCTGGAGGACACCACTAGTGACAGGCCCCCAGTTGAACGTAACTCCATTCCCCACCACTCTCTGGGCCTGGCCATCCAGACAGTCTTTTACCCAGTGAGCAGACAGTTTCTCCAGGAGAATGCTGTGGAAAATGGCATCAAAGGCTTTACTAAAGTCCAGATAGACAATATCCTGTCCCTACTCCACTAAGCAGATCATCTTGCTTTAGGAGATCAGGTTAGTCAAGCAAATCCTTGACAATCAAGAGGAGGTCCGTATTACTCCACATTATGTGAAGCAATACTGAGCAACCAAACAGAAGTTGGCACTGCCATGGAACTATGAACGTAAGCCATCACATGTCCCGACATCAGCAATTTTGATTTAAACTGTCTCTGACGAGAGCAAGAGCCTGAGTCAGTCTGTGAGCACATAAACAGGAGCAGCTCTAGCCTTGGAGACAATGCATCTACAAGTGCAGCAGTGAAGCAATAGTTCTCATGACCCAAGTTACTGAACAAGCCGACGAGGTGCTTTTGTGGAAATGGTTCAGTGTACAAGTGCACTGCAGCATTGCCTAAAAGATCTAGTAGCAGAGCAGGAGCCTACCATGTCAGGGACTATACAAAATCAGAATAAAGACACAGCCAATAATATAAGGAGCTAGTATTTAACTGAGCTTAACTTTTTAAAGTTTTTGTGTTTTGTTAAAGTCTGTGCTCAAACCTTTGTGACACTGATCCATAATTTTTATTTCATTTTACACAATTCATTTTTTATTTAGCTGGGATTCACACATACTATTGCAAAAACATCTAAAAATCTGTCTTAATTATGTGAGACAGATGTCAAACTGTTACTTACTTGACTGCTTTGTCATGCCAACTTTGTATGCACAGGATTTTGCTGACAAAAGCAATTTTATTTCACTCAGGATCTAAGCTTAAAGCACAGCAGCTCCAGGGACATTTACACTGAAGTGTTGCTAAAAATTCAGCATCAGGGCAGCACTCATCTATGGAAAGTGATCTTCTGTTGACACTGGATTATCAACTAAACATTTTCAGCAGTTTTTTTACCTGAAACTCAGACAGTCCTGAACTGTGGGTACAGCAATGTTATCAAAGTACTGGGATGAATCTTGGAAAAAAAGTTATTATACAGCTAGTGTTTTAATGACTTGTCATCTTTCATGTGATCATTTATAACAGGATAGCCAATATCTATTTCCTTCCATTGACCTCATGTTTTAGATAAGTCTTCCTTTTCTTATCATTACAGTAAAAAAAGTGACAAGTCATAGTTGCAGCAATCCTAACCTGGTTTGTTACATAACATTTCCGGAGTCTTGTGCAATGCAAGACTTCCCTTCATATTCATAACATTTTATACTACCTACCTTCTGCATTAAGATGCATGGTTTCCAGAGGTCCAATAAATGCGTATCGCATTCCCAATCCATCAGACATCACAAGGTCTAGATCAGTAGGAGATATTACTCCTTCCTAAGCAGCAAAAGTACAACAGGAAGGGAGACGGGTGAATGTTTGCTTTTAATGCAAAATTTCCCATTTTTTGTATATAATTAAAAAATTAGAGAAGCCATAAAAACTAAGGCTAGAAATAGCAGTTAGATTGCAAAGAGGAAAACACAACTGTTAGGCAGAAATGTCCATCTATCATGCAAGCCTTCCTATGGTTCAGTATAAGCAGTCATTCATATCTCTAGGACTACTATACTTTATAGTCCCAGAAACCGAGAATCGGAGAAGAAAGCAAGCATGACACTCTTAACAGCACACGACCAAAAGAGTTTATATCAAATCCAAACACTATACAGACCCTTTTAAATACAGGAGGTTTAGCTAAATGTTAAATCTCCCTTCATATTCTCTTAGTTTTGGATTTTTGGGCAGAGTCCCAATAAGAAGAATGGTGGTGCCCCAGTGGGTAACTGCTCCTGAGGCCACCTGCAAAAAAGACTGGATCCAAACACACAAGCAATGCAGTTGCCACTCCCTCCCACAAAACTCACTGAACATTCAACCTACCCAGCCTCAGCCAGCCCAGGGTTCTCAAGCTCATTGCCAGCCTCACACCTCAAGAACTGGCAGGATATGGAGCATGCAAAATGAAGCATTTCTCAGGTTAAGAGCTGAACATTGCTATTCCACCCACATGTAGAACTTACAAGAAAGTCAATGCCTCCTTCAGGTTGGGGCAAGCACAGAAAGACTTGTAAAAAATGACTTACAGTTCTTTACTTTAACAGATACACTTGAGAAGAATACTATTTATTACATTCTCCACCTACTAGAAAGATATGAATTAATGAAGTCTTGTTCTAACCCCTTCCATCACATAAAGCTTGGTTTCAAGAACTTGTCCTCTTTATTCTCAGAGATATGAAAACATTTCCTTCTGGTTAGGAAGGTGGAAGAGATGATGAACTGCTTCTAATTTGTGTTTTCACCCTACTCTGAGGTGCTCTCCCCAGTCAGTGCCTCTTCCTTAACCAGCCCCTTTGAGTTTCAGAATACAAGTACATATACTCATCTGCTTGGCCAAAACCATGTGATTTTCTGTTAAATTTCTCTCTTGCAGGGCCCTGTTTGAATGCTGCTTTGTATCATGCAGTCATGAGCTAGAGTTACGGGCACTCAGGACAGCTCTTCTGATCTGTAGTAGACATTGACATCTGAGCTAGACATCTAGACTCTTTATAATCACCAGGGAGAAAAAGGAAATCAGCATCCTAAAGCAGCCATCTAGAATAGGTAAGATGAGTTGTATCCTAAAAGGGCCTAATTCTCCTCACCGATTGAAAGATGAGTAAGCAGCTTAGATATCATTGTGTACACTGTAGATATCCCATCTTAAATGAGCTGAGTCTCACCCACAGTGTCTTCCTGTGTCCATCACATCATCTACTGCTACTTTAAAAGAGACTTATAAGCCATGAACCAACATAACTTCTACAGCTGGCCACAGACATCGAGTTTCATCATCTCAGGCTTAAACCCAGACTTTTATAAGACAACCTCAAGCCTCAACCTGTTAGTAGGCATTATTCCTATCAAAAACAAGCCTGCCTGAATCCCTGCTGTAGAACTCTACCTTGAAAAGGAAACACTGACATAATTATTAAGATCTATGTACCATATGTGGAACACACAGTTCTTCTAAGAGTTTAATTAGCCATAAAATGGCAGGGATAAGAAAGCATTATTTTCTTCAAATTAAAGGTAAAGCACAGACATGATAAAGTAACTCATCTAGAGGCAGACAGAAAGGCCTGCATAAAGACAGGACTAAACAAAAACCTCAGAGAGAATTTAGATTACAGACCAACTAACACAGGCACCATACGTTCTGTGAAAGCTTTTTCCCCTGACATGGCAACACAACTTCTCTGAACAACATCAGCAAAGTCAACAAAAGTGTTCTTCTGTTGGGGTTGCTTCATCCAAACAATGAGTTGTGCTGGTAAAGCTGTGCTTGATGAGTGGCTCCCCCTGCCCCCCTGGTTGACATGGATTTGTGGACAAAAGACTAACCACAAATTCCAGACAAGCATTTGAACCACAGCAGCAGTTAAAAACTGTAAACATAATGTTAAAAGAGACTCTTGAAGCACTTCAAACTAATTGCAAACTAATTTTCAAATTAAAAATCTACTTTCTTTGGATACCATAGTCCTCAGCTATTATACTGAGATTTGACGACCAGGTACCCTCAGAATCATGAGATGAGTGCTTTGCTCTTGGTCTTAAAACTGTAGCTGCAATTTGATGTTTACAGCTGCTAAAAGGCAAAAATTATTGCTACCAGAAGGAAACAATGACAGATACCTTCAGTTGAGGGATCTAGTATTCCATACAAACAAGCTCAGATCCTTCCTGTCAAAAAGAACCTCTTAAAGAAAAGCTTTTTATTTCTCTTCAGAAATTAAAAACGCATAAATGATAAACAAATTAGACCATCCTCCCCTAGGGAATAACCCTACCCCCATTTATGATAAGAAGATCGTAAGTTTGTGGAATGATTCACCAGGGTGCAAGGTCAGCAAGGTGTTTTCCACAAAGTGTTTATGCTAAGAACTAAACAAGAAAGAGTTCCTATCCGGATTCATTAAGTCTAGGTGTGAAATAATCTTCCCAAGAGGATTTTTCATCCTGGATTACCCTTCTGGTAAGCTTTTGCCTCCAGCACTTGTCAGAGGGAAGTGGAAGTACGTTAAGAGTTCACTAGAAGCTCTCACAGCTACATAATTAAGATTTAAAACAGATTCCACCAAAATCTTCAGTGATCCCAATGGCCAGTCAAATTTCAAAATCTAGACTATCTCAAAATCCTCCAAACTTCTTCCAACACCATTTATATAAAACAATCTCATTTTCCTAGAGATTTTAACCTCCAGTGATACCACAGCATTATCATAATGAGCCTTTGGTATTTTATTAGTGCTTCTTCCTATGCAGGGATCCTTTTCACCTTTCCAGAAACCCACGGTGGTTCTGCAGTCTCCACGTTTAGGCCCTGACCCAACCTGCCTGGTTTAAATCACCAGTCTTTCCATCTGTGAGTCACACCCACATTGCAACTTCTGTCACGGACTCAGTTTGTAATCATATCAAATGTAATGGCCAAAAAACCACCCAGTCTTACTTTTTTCTCATTCCACCAATTCATCATGTTCCCCTACTCACTCCAGCATCTGTTATAGAGTTATTTTGGACTCCAGTGCCTCCTGGACCGCATACTTTGTGTCTCCAAATCTGCCACGTCTTCTTCTGTATCTCCCAAATCCAGTATTCTTTTTTTTTTCTGATTGCCACTAATATATGCATTCTCTCTCAGCAGTACCTGCTACACCCTTCTCGTCACTATCACTTCAATCAAGTCCCTTCCATCCACACCCTGATGGGATCTTTTTCCAGACTTGTCATTTTGAGCATATGACTTCTCTCCTATATCCCTCTACCATGTCTTTCCATTTCATCATGTTTAAGAAACTTGTCCTACACATTTCACACCTCCTTTCTTAGCTGGCCTTTATCTTCCTTCTTCCAAGGTACACTCATTCACCTTATCCTGTAAGAAACACTTAGTATCAACACTATTTTTCTTACTGTCCCTTTAAACTTCCTTTTTATTTAATTCCCCTTTTTATGGGGCACTGTAACTAGATGTTTAATCCTATCCATTATCTTCATTCTTTTACGAAAGTCCTTTGAATAACACTGTAATATAATTAATAGTAAGGAATTTGGACTTTAAAAAGTCTTGCCAGCATTTAAGGACTGCTAAGCTAGTCACAGTGAAGTGTACATGCAACTGTTTCGTTGTTATTTTCTGGATTATGTTAACCAAAATTTTACCTTCAGAACAAGACAAAGTCAAGCTATTTAACACTCCTTTGCAACATAATGCCAAACTACTCTAGAATGTACTGGTACTGACAAAAGTACAAAAGTGATGATGTCTACAGTGCTTCCCAGGCAAGTAAAAGCAGTAAGCTTCTGCTCCAAGAATAATGAACAACATCAGACACACCAGTGACCACTGTCAATGGAGATGTGAGAAAGTAAATAAATGGTAACAGAGCATAATAGAGAAAGCAGTTTGAGATATTTTTCCTGTTACTGGTTAAAGGTTATTCTAATGGTTCCAAACTGGTAATATCAAAATTTAGGGTTGATAAGAGAGGAATAAGGATCTACAACTTCAACATGTCACAGTACATCTACTCTCATCATTATCAGCTTTGCAACATTTCTACCAGAGATCTAAAAACTAAAAATATAAATAAGAAACCTACATGAATGCCACTCTCAGACAGGCTGTGAGGTCCTACAGAAGTTCTCAGATACATGACCTTAAAGAGACAGACTGGAGTGCTCTCAGTATCTGCTTATTCATGGACTAAATGTGGAGCATGAGGAGACAGAAATAACTGATACAAAAAGTTTCTGCCACAAACACCTGCACTGCCCAAGTCCTTGTCACTTGCAAGCCAAAGCACTCTTCAAAAAGACATCTCATCACAAAAAGACTAACTCAGATCCAAAATGAAATACCTCTTTGTAGCAGTCTTTCCTCAAAGGGATGCACATGCTCAAATTACATCTTTTAGAACCATAAATGAATCCATGGTATCTCCTTCTAAGTTCTTGTAAAGTCAAACTTCCTGTAATCTGCATCCCTAATTATCCACAAGAGCAAAGTTCTCAGCATCCAACTGTACACCTGTCTCCAAATGAATTTTCTTTCTCCTACTTTCCTACAAATTGGACCTCAACTTTCAAGCCTATTTATTTTTTAACCACCTTAACTCCACACTTCCCACTCCCACATTTAGTCCAGTCCTGTATTCACAGCACTCATTTTGTGCCCAGCTTTAAAATTCCAGCCTCCCTGTGTGTCCTGCTGGGAATGCCAGCACCTCTGGCAAAGACAAACTGTATCCCAATACTCAGCTTTCTCATTGCTACTTTAATCACTTTGCTCTGAATTATTCTTTTCTCTGTGCTCCAGCATCCATGCCACGTGCAATTTGAGCATCATGTGGAGTCTTAAGCCTGAACCCAATGTGCTGGCAGAGCCTTCCCTCAGATTTCTGGCTCTGTTAAGAGTGTCTCCTACTCTTGGACCTGCGTGGCAGAAGTGAGCCCCACACACCACTCAGCAAGCAGATCTATTTACCACATTTCTTTCTATACAGCCCCCTCTTTATTTCTATGCTCTGTGTCAGAGCCTTTCTCCCATCACATGATTCCTCACCCATGTCTCATCCATCCCAACACAGCACTGCTAAAGAAAAAGACTGGCAGGTAGTAAGTTTCCCAGACAGATATGGGAACTAAAACATATTCTGCAAGCTACTCAGCCTATTTATTATAAAGTTTTCAAGATAAATGTTGTAAGAACAGCCCTACTGCATGTCTGTCCTCCCACCAATGACTTTAACAGTACATTAGTAGTTCTACTGGAGAAACTTCCACTAGTTTCTTTAATGAAATAAGCCCAACTGACTGAAAAAACCCCCTGAAGTTACCATAAACAAACAAACAAACAAACAAACAAACACGAAAAAGAGAAAAAGAAAAAGAAAAAGAAAAAGAAAAAGAAAAAGAAAAAGAAAAAGAAAAAGAAAAAGAAAAAGAAAAAGAAAAAGAAAAAGAAAAAGAAGAAACAACTCTCCCGTGCTTCTTAGAGTAATGAAAACATTTGTTCAAGATGTTACCAATGTGAGCAAAACTTGAGTTTTAGGAGTCTCTCAAAGACTGAGAGTTGGAGAGACTGATGTTGTCAACAGTAAGAACTGAAAAGTGACTTCACAATCCGAAGCAAAAAGTACGTTTCCCCATTTGGAGAGGGGAATACATGAGAAGAACAGGATTTGCAACAAAAATTACTAAGTTGGCAGCAGAAAAGTAGAAACACACAAACTGCCCCAGGCCTGCAGCTCTCACCTATCTGCAGTGATTCCCCTCCCATCAAAGGCACTGTGCAGCCTGAAGTCAAAGAGCTGAAACAATACACCTTTGACAGCTGCTATTGTTCAGGCTTCTGGAATGGAAATACAACCACCAAAGTTGTTACTGTTTAAATGTGCAGTTGCCTGAAACGCAATAAAATTGCACAAGAACAGAACAACTTGCAAACTTTGATGATGCACAACAAAAGCAATTTTCTTTCTCTGTCAGTCCTTCAAGCACTATTTTATTGCTATTCACATAACCACCACTCCCACAAAAGCATCCATACAGGTCCATGCCAAAGGTTTGCCTCAACTCAGTACCTCCTTTCCAAGAGCAGCCCATGAAGTGTTCTACTCTTTCCACAGCAAAACCGAAGAGACAGTGACACTTTCACTGATATGCACTGTGCAGCCTTAGCTCCCAGTAGTCCAGTCCTTGAGACTTTGACAGCTGGAGTTCGCTTCTGCACAGTCCAACATGAATGTGTCTAAATGATCCCTGGACCCATTCAAATTTTTAGCATCCTAGGTTACTACAGCAGTGGCTTCCACAATTGAGTTTATGCTCTCAGAAATGTGAAAGAATCCTACTAGATTTTTGAGGCATTACCTGAATGCCTGTGCTGACCAAGGGTATTGTACCAATGTGCCTACACATTATCAGACTTACTGGTCCACAGCTTCCCAATGACTCTTTGAATTCTTATAAAAGAGGTAAGGTGTGCTAACTTCCATTTCTGCAGTATTATGCTAGATCATGTATAAAAAGGTGCTTAAATTGGTATTTAATCAACTTTGTATTTCCGTTTTGTGATCCTTGGATAAGTTCAATTTCTTCTTCACAGTCATTTACTCTTTCCTCCTTCAGAAATCTTGTTCTTAGCATGACTTATTTTATATCAGATCTCTCTCTTCCAAGGAAAGGTTACACTGTGGGAACCTTTGTAATAGTAAATGTTGCAGTTCAACTGGTTTTTTACTCATTAACTTAACCTTCCTTGCTCACAATTTTTAGTAGGTTTTTTTCATTTTTATTCTTGAAGCTATTTTTTCACCAGTGTTTTTATGGTTTCTAAAATAATTTAGAGGCTAATTTAGATAGGACCAGACCATCAGTCGTGCCCAGCAACAGGACAAGAGGACAGGCACCACCTATAGACTCAGAAAGTTACATCTGAATGGAAGAAAAAAAAATCTTTACTTTGAGGGTGACAAAGCACTGGAGCAGGCTGCCCAATGAGGTTATGGAGTATTCTCTGAAGTCATTAATAACACACTTAGACATGGTCCTGTGCAACCTGCTGTAGTAGGGGGGTGGGACTAGATGATCTCCAGAGGTCCCTTCCAACCCCAACTATTCTGTGATTCGATGTTACTGCCTTTCCTACTCTATGTCTTCCAACATGACTACAGCTTTCTGAAGGGGTTTTTCTTATCATAAACTTGAGACTTTGTATTAAAACTTTAACAATAGAAGCCATTTAAAAAATTTAAATAAACATCTCCAGTAGTAGATCAGTTCCTTCCTCACAACACTGTTTTACTTATTGTTATTTACCACCTCCTTTATGTTGTTGTATTATGTTGCTAGTAAAAGGCACAGGTAAGCAAAATCAGTTCAGCAACTATGTTTAAATATTTCTCTGGAAAAAGGGTTGCTTTATGTACAATAATATTACCTTAGGTTTAAGATCTTTACCTATATATGTGCGCATGGTTGTTTTAAACAGCTTGAAAAATCAAAACATTCTCCACAACAAAAAATAAGTTCCATTAAAGCCCAGTTGAAATTCTTCTCAACAGAATAGCAACAGACTCCTAACTCAGCTCCTGCTGATGAAAGAACAGACTTTTCAGCACAGAACAGGTAACTGTGGGAAAAGCTGAAGGGACACAAACAAATGATTCTCAGCTAGAAGTCTGAATGGGCAGGAGGAGGAGAAATCTGTCTTTACCTACAAGTATCAAGTAACAGTTGAACCTATGAGTACAGTTCCTGAAAGCCTAAAGAGAAAACCATTTAAAATATTTTCACGACCACTGTACAACACTAGAAAAAAACAATCAGGAAATTATGAGAAGCCTACAAAAAGGAAAAATCAGTATTTTGATTCCTATGCTTTTAAGATTATTCTTTTGATTATCCTGAAAATAACAGTATTCTGAAAAAAGAAAGCAGGATAATGAATAATTGTTATGACCACATATCGCCTTGTTTTTGTCAGTCTTTGCTTTTTAGAACTGACATCACTTCTTACTGGGTTTAACTTACATTTAAATATACATTTTATGTTCATAAGGGACAGCTTCACAAAGACAACACAAATTTATAGGAAGTTTAAATACACAATCTCACTTATCACATTTACAGAACTGACCAAGTACTGAAAAAAAGTGATATACATACATCCACAAGTCTCCAAGCTTCACTTATCACTGCATACTGTAGTCGATTCAGAACAAATCCCTCAATTTCTCTGTTTAGTTTGACAGGAGACTGACCAATCTTCTTCATCAGGGCATATGTTCTCTCTGTAGTAGAAGGATCTGTTTCTGGATGAGGTACAATTTCAACCAACGGAACAAAGTAAGGTGGATTTACCTCAGGAAGAAACACAAAAGAAGAAAGTCAACCATCAACAGCACAAGTAAATATAAAGCATCTTTACAGCTGCCACTAGTGAACGGCCTTGGATAATTTCCAGTGAACACAGTAAGCCTGATATTCAGACCTTGAAAGACTTCACCAAAGCAATAAAAGCTGCTGCCTTAATTAAAATACAAAAAAAAATTAAACTTGCACTAAATCAAACTCTGTTTAACCCCAGTAAAATTCATGGAGCTACACTTCAACAGTACTAGAAGACTTTATATTGACTTGAGTAACTTCTCAATATTCAGGCTGCTTGTTTTTGTAAGACATATGGTCACCACCTGTCTTTCAAAATTAAGCAAGGCATTTCCTTTTAGACAGTCAGGAGCTTTAAAACAAAAGTATTGCTAAACACCACCTGTAAGATGCAACACCTAACAGATAAGCTGCTACTGCCCCAAGCCTGTAAATGTATGCTAAACACAGTAACAGATATCACATAAAACGTACTTTGAAAATGTTGCAGAACAGGTTACCTTCAAACATTGTACTTAGAAAAAAAAATTACCTGTCCTTGACTCTTTCCAAATGTAATTTCTCATCAAGTCAAGACCCTTGTGTAATGTACTTTTGAAGCGAAAAACAAAAAATCCTAAAGAACATCCTGGAAACAGCTAAAAGTTCTTCAGGTCATAGTGTTACAGACAGTAATGCTGCATGCATGCTCTTTCCAAAGAGCATAACTGTCTTTCAGCAGTACTCTTAAAGGTGTTAAATTCAGTTCTCCATCTAGTTCCAGGAAATAGAGGAGCTAACATATAATAAATTACTACCAGAAATAACGCTGACATTTAAAGGATGGTGATTAAGTACTGATTCTTTCATCATGCTCCCTCATAGTCAACTACTCTTAACTGTGCTCCTGTAAATGCAAGTACAGGATTTAGTCAGAGCAACATGCAAGCAGCCTTTCCTCTCTGCATGTTCTTTCTTTTCAGTATTTACAAGGTTCCCTTTCCTGTAGGGTCTGACCAACACATCATCTGAGGTATGTTACATCTGCTCTAACTACTCATGCACCACACTTCATTCCCTTTGGAGGGCCTTGTGTCCCAACACAGCCTCTCTCACATCAGTCTCTTTGGCAGTGCCACCACCAGCATGGAGATCACTGTGGTGGACGGACACTGTCCAGTGGTGCCAGGCAATTGAGCAAGACCCAAAAACACTGCAAGCACCAAGACATTCTCTGAGGCTTTTCTAACCCTTACGTATATCACAAGTTCCAATCAGAAAGAGGACAAGTTAATTGCTGAGAGAGACTGAGGCTATTAAAAAATTTCTTTGAAGATTAGTGTTGACAGTGATCTTATTGAAGTATTCCATTTCATGAATTTGGCACAGGGAGTATATGGGTGTGTTCATGAGCACACTGAGAAGACATAGGAAGACCATTTTTTAGGAGTGAGACAACAGATACTGGTAAAAACTGAAAAGTGGTAGAACATAGATGAAACAGGGAATGAGGGAAAGTTTCTAAAAATTAGAAGTATGTCAGGGAACAGAAGGTCACCTTAGACTAACAAAGTGAAAGCTTGGAAAGGAGATGACAAAGAAAACACCAAAAGCCCCCAGGCACGTTGGTGGTGGTGGAGCGGTCTCAGAAAGGGACTGATCGAATGCTTTGACACTACAGCATCAGGCTACAGGTAGCTGTAGAGACACTACAGTAAAGTAGTGCTGCATTTTTGTACTCTTGAGCATGCCCAGGGAATTGACATTTACTTTACACTCAGAGGGATGCCCTGGAGAGACATCACATAGTTACCAAATTGCAGAGACCAGAGCAGTACCTTTGTTCATGACAGCAGTCCTCTTAGCTGATCAGCTGACCACCAGACTAACACTGGGCTAACGAACTCATTAGCTTATTGAGTAGTGGAAAACAGAAGCAGTAAGAATCCCAGTGATCAAGATAAAATGCTCTTCCTTGTGATAAACTGCTGTCTGGCAGTTCCAAACAGACCTCTACAGAAGCTCACAAGTGCCTTTGACCATTTTGAGGTTCTGCTGTAACCTCTAGTCATTCCATTTTTGCATCACTGCCCTGTCCCAGTTGGTCACAAACCATGCAAATTCAGCTCCAAGTCCAGTTCGTTCCATTTCATCATTCTTTAATTCCTCATTCAGGTATACTGCTTCTGCATCACAAGTCTGAAGAAACCGGAGTCTAAATTTCCCATCTTTTATCAATACTGCCTGACAAGCACATGCAACTCAGTGTTTGGATTCTTACAGTTACCCAGCAGAAGCTGAAAAAGGATACTAGAAAAGACTAACAACGACAGAAGAAGAAAGTAGCAATGTTACGAGTTTGTACACAAAACATCAAATTCCTACATTTTGAAAGCCAGTAGTTTGAGAAATACACAATGATATGAGCACAACAGCTCACACAGAACATATGCTGAGCCAATACTATGCAACATGATACATCCTCTTAATTTTGTAGATTAGTGCTGCTGCTCACAGAATAACCAAACTACAGCTTTTTTGAAAAGTTGGACCCTGCACACTAACAACGCCACACAGGTGCTCCAAATGCCCTTCTGTGTCTTTCAGTCTGCAGGAAGGAGTTTGGGATGCAGTTTACACAGAAAGGAAACATGCCATCATACTTACAGGATGTGACACGATGCACTGCTTAACATGTTTAAGGCCAGTGAACAATTTGCTGGGTAAGAGACAAGAGGTCGAGCTGCTCAAGATAACATTGTCACCCACAATAAGATCCAACTGACCAAAAATCTTCTTTTTCAGTTCCAGGTTCTCCGGAGTACATTCCTGGAATAAAACAAAAAAAAACAAAACAGTATTAGAAGTCATGTAGTTCAATAGCATCTATCCATACATTTCAGACTTCACTTATCCCACCTGGACACCTAGAAATTCAGCACAAACCATCTCTTTTAATCAGCCTAGATACACCAGTAAGCCATTAACACAAAAATATCTTTCAGTTAAAGAAATGGAAAGCCCAAGAGTTTATGTACAGCAGAAGATGGACCACCACACCCCACAAGAGATTTAACACAAAAGAAAAGATTCTGCTTTGTCTACAATACAGACTTCTACTCACACAGGGAGATAACACAATACGGAGGAATAAGACTTGGTCTCCACTTTTTTTTTCCCAAGAGAATCCCACATGATAGAAGTCAGTATTCTCTCTGACAAGCTGGAAATGAATGGATGTATCTCAAAAGAAGACAAATTTACAATCTCCAGAACTATGGCAGGAGATTCCAAGGTACAGCTCTGCAATCTGCACTGAAACAATTCCCAGAGTTGAAATGAATGAAGATTCTTAAACATTTGAAGCGTGAGGGTCACTGAGAAAGATTTCTGAAGTAGAATGGATGCTATCAAAACTTCTCCCAAAGCTATTGAGCACATTCAGCTCTACATTATTGTGTGAAATTTCACATGTATGAGCCAAGACCCACAACTTGCAGCCTGCTAGATTTCCAAAATTATCTCCAGGAGCTGCCTGAAGGAGAACACGTGAAGATCCACTAGCCTGGGAGGAGAAGGACATGGGATAATAACTACAGTAGATCCCACAATCAACAGAAAAGACTTTGGTCTACGAGTAGAAAATGGAGGAACAAGGCCATCTTGTTTTCTAGGGTTTTTGGAAGAGTTTAAAAAAATCCAAACAGGATCTGAAAGTTGCAAAAGCTCAGCTTTCCCCTTAAAGCACACAGAAAATATCTGCTCTTTTCCAACTCTAACCTTCTCTCACCTGTCAGTACTTCATTCTGCTCTTCCCGTTACAATGAACTGCACATGGCAAGTTTAGGGGAAAAGGCCACACATTTGACACAATCCAAAATTTACATTTAATATCTGCAGCTTCAGACAGACTCTGTGGCAAGAGTGTCCAGGGCCAGAGTTTTTAAACCAATAAATGGGTTAAAAGCAATTTGAAGTCTTAAAAATGCATTGCATAGAACAGTACGAAAGGTTCCAGGATGCAGAAGAGATAAACAGGGTCATTTAAGAACTCTAGATAGAGCCCAAAGTATTAGACAGCCTTATCAAAACAAAATGATACTCTGCTCATAGTTCCAGAATCCCTGCTTGTTGGTTAGGTTTAAATAGTTTCTTTTAGTGAAGCCAAAGATGACGAGAACTCTGCAGATACTGTTCAAGCTAATAAAAGAGCTGCTCTGAATAGGTTTGTGAACTTGAAACTCTAAGCCTGCTCTCACATCAGATGATAATCAAAAAGGCAAACTCAAATCTGCTGGAAACTCAAACCTGCCACGGTTACGTAAGGTTTCTGAATGGGCCATTTGCTTGGAGCTTCTTGTATAGTGTCACAATTGTATTCAGGTTGTTGGACCACTGCAATAAAGTTTCTGTTCTCAAGCATGCAATTATTTTCTCAGAGACACCAATTCCCTGAAGAACAGGGGGAAAATTAAGCTCTAAACAATCCATTAAACAGGAACCTCACTTGCTCTCAGTTATGGAGAGGTCTGAAGCTATTCTGTTTACCCTGAGAAAGAGAAGATCAAACAGAGAGCAGATAAGATATGGTTTTAAAGCTACCACAGTTTCTCTCAAAGAATCAGTGCAAAAAGGTTAGCATGCACCACTACGCATTTTAATTGACACTGTATATTTCTGTGCCCTTTTCTTAGGGAAGATCATACTTCTCATTTGCAGTGAACAGTACACCTTTATTCCAAGGCCTGGCCACCTAAACAAGGCTGCTACTAATCTGACCTCCAACTTAAACTTTATTAGACATCTCTTAACTGCCTGATCAGAACATGACAGCCGTTAATTTTTAAAATCCATCTCCTGGAAGTGTTGTATTGAATTAAAGGCTTAAAGGTAATAGGAATTACACTATTCAAATACATGTTCAGAGAACACATAACAGCCATTTGAACCAGTTTATGAATACTTCAAAAACTACACAAGGATAAACACAAACTACACTCCCTCCCTAGCTAACTGATACAGCAACATGGTGATTGAGGTCTAGTTGCCGCTAATTAAAAAGTTGCACTCACATGACACAGTCCCTGAAATGTCAGTACATGAAAAGCCAGTGAGTTTTATCTGTTTAAATCTAGTTTTTGTATAGGCCTTTCTCACCATGCCATCCACCATCTGTGCTCCCACATGCATCCACGCTCATCTAAAGGCACAACTTCATTTTCCTGTATTTAAATGCTGGCATCTACCCAGGTTCTTCCCATCCATTCTCACATACACCAAGGTAGCAACCTCTGTACCTACCAGGAAAACACTCCCCAAAACACTATCTTGCAAAATACCTTTTCCTTATACTATCAATGAGAATCACTGCTGAGCAATTATTAGTACTGGGAGGCAAAAGAAACAAAATATGGCCTGACGCAAAGCCCTGAAACATAGCGGTATGGTCCTAAAATAAGTAAATATCCTGCACAAGCAGTATAAGATGGCAGTATGAGATGAAAGCCAGATATTTTAACTAGCATGCAGGAGGTCAAAGATTAGCAACCACTCAGCAACAAGCATGCCACTTCTGTAAGATCATCTGGAGATGCTCTCACAGGGAGCAGCATCAAGCCTTTCCAATAAAGAGTATTGAGTCTGAGGGAAGTCACCAGCGTAAGCAATTGCTCAATAAAGAAGTCCGAAAGCTACAGTGGCACAGTAATGAATTCCTACCTCCTGATTAGATGCTGTCTGCTGCAAATTCAAAACATAAATAAGAAAATGTTTCTTCCCTGGTGATCTTAATATGAAGATTTATGAGAATATACATTCCTGTAAGTGAAGTTAGCTTCGTCTTGAGCTATCCTAGATCCCTCTTCATTTCAGCACTGTATCCCATACTATGGGATTCTTCCAAGCAGATTTTGGCCCATCAGGCCAAAGTTGTCTCTCCTAAAGTCTAGGGCTGTAATCCCAATTTTTGTCTTGCTTCTCCTCTCAGGATCCTCACATTCACCATCTCATGGTCACTATAGCCAAGACTTCCCACTGACCTTCACATCTCCAACCAGTTTTTCATTGTTTGTGAGGTCCAGCACAACATATCCTCTCTTCTATTCCTCAACCACCTGTGTCAAAGTTACCACGAATACATTTCAGAATTCTTCCAAATTCCTTGTCTCTCTTGTGCTGTCCCTCCAGCAGATATTGATGTGGTTGAAGCCCTACCCTGAAGACATGGGCCTGTGAATGTCAGCCTTCTTCCAGTATTCTGAAGAAGGCCTTTTCTTCCTGATCAAATGGTCTGTAGCAGATGTCCACCACAATTTCTCCCATAGTGGTGGTCCTTCTGACCCATAGACTCTAAACTGGCTCCTCAATCAAACCAAGGGAGAGCAAGAAGCACCCTAGGCAGCCACTCCCCTCCTATCTTCATCTTGTGCCACCTAACCCCCAAGAGCTGCATTTCAGTGCCCTGCTGTAGCTGCTACAGCGAGAGCACCCTGCACCCTTGCCCAACCATAACTGAGGTAGAAAATAATTTTCAAGAGTTCTGTGATGTCCCTTTTCCCAGTAAATTCAATAAGGTAAATTCAATAAGGTTTTAAGCAGCAGATATATTGTTTAGAAGCATGAGCACTCTGACTGCAACAAGAACACTCCGCATCTTCTGCAGTTAAGTGAGGATCTCCAAACGTGCCAAAAGCCCCTGCTCTGTTTTACCCACATATAAAACTTACAGCACTTTAGGGAGCTTCAGGTTGTCAGTGCTGTGATTTAGCTGACATTTTTAAGGCACTCCTGTAGAACAGTTCCCAGAGTCAAGTGACAGCAATCCTCTCCCCTCATAGAATGGGGAGAGGATTCCTGCAACAGGAACCACATTATGTCCAGATTTTTGTGGAAATATAAAGAACTTCACAGGATCAAGAGACAAAGAGTTCTGCATCTCAGAGAAGGAGCTTTTCTGAAAGCATAGTGCCTAATATATTTCTACAAACACTTCCATTATCTAATATAATTCACTAGAAAAAGAATTTCTCAGAAAAGATATGTGCAATTGTTTTATTTTCAATCTAACAAGTCACTTCAGAATGTTTTATTTCTAAAACAAAGCCTGATTAACACAAACCTACAAAAAGCTGGGACCTGTGCATTTTTATACACATAGCCTGAATGCTGCTTAAGACAGATATTAAAAATACCTGAAAAGGTGACCTGCAAATTTAATTAAATGAAATAGAGATTTCAAATCACTATTAATATCTATAGATAGCAACTGTACAGTCAAACATACCTATTCCATAGAATTTTACCATATCTAAATAATGTAAAAAAGGTTTCTTGTAAAAGCCTCATTGAAAGAAGTGTATATGCTAAAATAAAATCTCTGCAAATTAAACCCTGCAATTTGACAACCAGTTCTGTTTACCCCAACATCACTAGCAAAGCTGAGGTTACTGAAGTAACAAAGCAATATTCCATTACTAAAGCAATATTCCATCTTGCATACAGACTGCTGTGTTTCAGCCATTGCCATGATTTTATTGAATCCACACCAAACTATATTTTAAGCAAAACAGTGTTTAAAATGTTCACTACTACAATTAGTATTTCAGTCCTAATTATTATAATTTCTATTTAGGCTTTTGTGTTGACATGCTAGTTTGTTCTGCTCCTGCAGGATTTAGGCGTCTACTTCCATTCTGGAAGAGTGAAGATGCACCTTCTACTAAGGAAACTTGAGCTTTTTTCTATTGTATTCCATGTCAGACACTGTAGTGCACTCTACTTAGTAAACAAGAGTCACACACACGAACCTGGGGAACTACACCACCTGCAATTAAAAAATATGACTGCAGAGGCTGGGAGTTCAGCTAGTGAAACCAGCAGAGACATGAAACTGTATTTTTAATATCAGAACAAATTATTAACTCAGAGTATCAATTTTGGCATACATTGAAGAGGTTTAGTAATTTCACAAAATTCAAAATCATTACGTATTTCAAACGCAAATATTTGACTTCAAGTATTTTGGACTTTACCAACATGCTCCCCTCAAAAATAGTTTTAGATGCATATTCTGAGGTGCTTTAGAGATGGATAGTATGTGGATCTAACAGTATACCAAGACATCAATTAAGACAAGGCGACAAACAAAAATTCATTATTTCAAATTTCAAAGATGGTGGGGGGAAAACATATTTACTTTAGCCTCCCTTTAGAAAGTGTTGCTACCCTCCTTGAGGGTAAGGGCAGGGACAGCAGCTGGGCAGGAGGCATACACAGTCTTGCATGGCCTTGGGACGAGACATACACACAGCTGTTATTGAAGCAGGCCCCAGGCTGTTGCACACCTTTCAGTGCAGTGTCAGGATTTTGATCAGTTAAAATGAGGAAGAAGGGAAAAAACGAAACCAAAACAAACCACCACAAAACCCCTGAAACACTTAGATGTAATGCAGAAACCCAGCCCAGTGGGATACACACAAAGGAATGGGAGCTCATCAGGCTGTCTGCCCCTCTCCCACAGCAGATAGTCATTCCTCTAAGTGGGTACACAATTTCCTCCAAGACGGTTTCAAGCTCATGAACAAATACCAAATCATTAACAAAAATATCTTTGTCAACAAAAGCCTTCTTAGGTGCAAACCAGCTCTACTTAGCCCAAAACAAACCACACAACCTTGGCAAGCAAGACTTTTATTTTGAACCTGAAGTACCTTACTAACTACTGTTATCCTGACGCCAAGGGTAAGAAAACATAAGGACAGCAACTCCTTTAACTGAAAAGGAGACTGGCTGGCTGTTTGTTAGGAATGGCAGAGCCACATTATTACCCTGTGACACAATTATAAAATATATGAATTGAATATAGGCATGCAGGCTTCACATCCCAGGAATTCAGTTACAGACTTTCCATGGGTTATGTGTGCACTGGAGTAAACTGCTAAACATGGGAGGAGAAGGAATCACACCACAAGAGAATTTCAAGAACAGGCTAACACATTGTTGACAGACAGTTGTTTAGGTATGACAGATCCAGTAGATGAAGAAGCATATTGTAAAAGCAGTTGTAAAAGCATCAGTTAAAGCACCAGCACTTTCAGGCTAATCTAACTAAAAAAAAAAAAAAAAAATTAGGGCTATAAATCACTTCAGATCCAGAGTGATAACTTCTTATTTTTCTTGAACACATGAGCTCATACGAGTGGGAAATCTGATGCTTCATAAATCACTACCTCTTGAGTGACATGGAAGACTGTCAACTGCATGATACTGTGCAAGCAAACAACACTGAGGTGAAATCCAGCATTTGGATGGAAACATTTTGTACTTTCCTATGTTTCATAACTTTGTTAAAGAATCTGAGCAATAAAAATATCAAGTTACTGCCATTTTATACTGTTCAGAATAAATGATTGAATTACTAGTGTCTGTTCAACCTTTAGTAGAAAAAACAGGATTTGCAAAGGTATTAGTTTTCAGAACTACATTTTCTAAAATCAGACTTGCAGATTTGAGAGAGTTTGTGAGGTTCTGTGAGGGGCTTTTTGGCTGTTGTTTTGTTTAAAACAAATACAGCAAATGAAGACAAGCTTTGCTTCATCTCCCGTTAGTATCACAGCATGAAAAGATCCACCTTTTTCCATGATGTTCGCATGTCCTACAAAACTTTTAAAAGACAGAGAGACAAGTCAATCAGGCTGCTACAGATGAAGATCCTTTTTGTTCCCTCGGGAAAGGACAGTAAGATCTCAAACAGGTTGACTGACATCCTCCTCCCCACATCTTCTCTCAAAGAATTACATTCTCTCTGTTTTCCTCTACTCTGAACCCATCCACCCTGAAAAATAGGGAAAGTGATCTAGGAAAGGCAATGGAAACACAATGCCACCCCAGAAAAGGGATCAGGGAGCAATGGAAGAGAACCTGAAGAGCAAGATTAGTTGTTAGGCAGGATGACATTTTTGGCAATGACAACCTCCTGAAACGGGGACCAAAACCATATTGAAGACTGTAATGGTAGATGACACCAGCTGTTAGATGCACAGAATAGATGGGAAATGAATGTTAGAAAATCTGGAAGGACATAAGTCCATTCAGCAGCAGCATCACTCCAGTAACACTGGCAAGCTGTTTACCTAAACATCAGTTCAACCTATCTACCTAGTTCAACTCAGACACTGACTTCATAAAATGTTTTACAGCAAGTCTTTAAGATCTGATCATTTCAATCCCTAAAATTAGAAAGAATTTTCTGAAAACTTCTACAAAGACAGCAAGTCAGGTCACATGCCTAAAACCTGTTCCCTCAGAATCCAAAACACAACTTCTGGTGCCTCAGATCAGTGTTTTAAGCTCAGTAGGGTAAAATCAGGCCCAAGGTTATATTTGCCCAGCTGAGAGTAAATAGACCCATGTTTGTCCATCCAGGGCTCAATTCAGAAGAAGCCATGTTACTGCAATGCTTGCATACTCTGCCTGCCAGCAATTTTGTTTTTACAGAGGTATGTGACTAACACAGCCTCCAAACCAGTATGGTCTTCTAGCCTATGAGCTCAGGGCAGCTGAAGACACCTTCACCCACTGTCTGCAGGCATTCCCTCATCCCCAGAAGAAAAAGGGTTCTTGAAAGCCATCAGGAAAGTCAAACAAAAGCTATGGGGAGAAACTGATAACAGACAGTCAAAGACTAATTTTTATGACCAGAGACACAAGACACCTGTTGTCAAAGCTCCAAAGCCAATGTTGGTTTTGCACCCTGAGGTACCACCAGGCTTTCTGAAAGCAGTTAACACTGGTTTTTCTTAAATATGCCTAACTGGAACAGATGAAAAAGACAGCAAGATCTAAAAGATACCAGGCTTAAGATCTATTAGTGTCATTATCTCCACCTCAACAGTTTGTCTGCAGGTATAATGCGGGGAACAGGAGAGGGAGTGGGCAGGAAATTAAGATACTGTTCTAAGGCTTTTAGGCAGAGTTCTTTTAAAAGTAAAAAGGACAGATACCTCAAGAACACAAAGTATACCTTAAAAACTTAACTTCATCCCCTTGCCCAGTCTGCTCTGTTTAATGCCACAGCACAACAGTGAGTTCAGAGCACCTCTCAGTCATCTTTTGCGTCCATCTTCAGCCAGCCCATCCAGCCCTCCCAAGTCACCAGAATACACACCAGCTCAAGAGTAAGATCTTACCAAAAGTTAGCCATCTTATCTTCCTCTGACAGCTAGTAAACTTTATTGTTCAGATAGCAAATCGTTCAACTTACAAAGCTCTGGTTTTGTTTTACTAGTGTTGTAGTAAAAGATCATACAAGTGCTGCACTGACTTCTACTCAATTTACATTATTCATGAACTAGACACATATCCACTCAAATCTGGTTTTAATATTCAAAGGACTACTAAGACATTCAATACCCAATAGTCACATAAGGACAGAAGACAAAAGTCATCATGTATTTATGAAGGAAAGCTAACAGCACAGTAGTAAGAAACATTTAGCTCACCCAAGACAGTCCCATGCCAGGGACATTATAGTACAAACATATCCAATAATTTATCTCCATGGAGTTTTCAGCTAATGGAAAAGTTATTTCAGAGTTAAAGTTTTTAATGATGTAGAAATTTGCAGTTTCACATTCACTTATATGCTATACGTTACGCTCCTACTCTAAGTAGCATAGGAAAGTTCTGAGAAGTGAACTTGTGTGAATACTCAGGTTGAGAGCAAAATACAGACTGATTTCCTTCTGAAGTTAATACAAAGCACACTAATCAAGACAAGTTAACTTCATGAAAATGCTCAGGAAAGGGAATATATAACCTTTTAAAAGGTTTCTGACATTACTGTTACGAATTTTCTTCACAGTCCTTCTCATTATTTCTTGCATCTTTTTCCCTTTTATATCTTCACTGATATTACTTAGGAAGTTCCACTTTTTACTACTTTATCCCATCTGTTTTAAGTTATGCCCTATGAAAATTACATAGAAGGAAAATGTCTGAAGAATTTACTCAAGGAGAGCAAACATCAAGAAGTTTCTTAAAGCTTTAAGTGGACTTACTCTACAAAGGCCAAATTTAAAAGGAAGTTAAGATTGAACCAACTGAAATCCAGGGTAAAGAATTGCAGTTCTCATGAAAATTTTCAAACAAGCCTATCAGTAGGTTATGTCATTAAGCATTAAAATTTATTCCTCTATATTCAACTAACATTAATGCAACCAATATTTTATTTTTTAATTAACTTAACGTCAGAACACTCACACTCATAAGTTACAATTCATATATTTTGTCCTTCCAGGATCAAAGCTGCACTAAGCAACACTTCTTAAGTTTAATACAGTTCAGCAAGAAAGCACTCTGCTCACTGCTGAAATAAGGCTATGAGCCTAGAATTAAGGTGGTTTCATTCTATTCCACCACCCTCTTCTCAAGAGAAAATTAAAGTCTATTTCAAATAAGTTGCCTGCCCACTTCCACTGCGTATTTGTTAACACTTTGAATCAAACTGAACTTTAATGCTATGGCTTGATAAGCTGATACAAATAGTGCTAACCACACATCACATGTACACTTTGTTATCCATGGGAATGCTGTAGCTATTGAGTTTATTTCTATTTATATACTAAACAACTACATATTTAGAGACATCAAGAGGGCTAAGGGAACATAAAATAGCACCAGAAAGCTGGAGTTACCCCAGGTACATTGTTGCTGTTTGGAGACAACCAACAGAGTTTTGCTGTCTTCAACTACCTGAAAGGAACACACAGGTTCTCTGAGGTGCAGACTGGTAGGACAGAAGGCAAGAGACTGAAGTTGCAAGAAGAGAAGCTCCAATTAGATATGGGGAAAGAAGTTGCACAATGAGGGTAATCAAACATTTTAACAAGTTACCCAGAGACCGGAAGTGTTTATCCAAAACTCAACGGCACAAACTCTGTGCAAGTTTACGCAAGTTGGTCCTGCAATGGCTTGGGCCAGATGAGGTTCCTACCATCATAAAATTATTTTGATTTTCCAACATTTGCCCAATGCCCATTTAATCTGATGTGGCATACAATACCTTGTTCAAAAATCCTACTGCCGAAGACCCTCTCTAACAGGACCAATAGCACACTAAAAATCAACATCCCTGCTGGAGCAACAAGAATCAAAAACTCCATCACAGCTGTGTTCAGCTTCAAAAGAAGATGGCAAAATAGAAGTCAGAATGCTAAAGAGATACAAAGTTGGCACTAAGAAGGATCAGATCCTTACAGGTAGCATACAGAGAAAGTAAAGACACTATAAAGATATACCAGGTAGTAAGAAATGCTTGAAACAGCAAAAGAAAACAAGCAGAACTATGAGAACACTCGAAACAAGATTGATGTGGTACTCAAATGAACATAGCCATGTGTGATTGTTAATTTGTGAAAATAATGCAAAGCAAAGGAGACACCACCATCCCCTCATCCCCTCACAATTTACAGATAGAATAATTTTAAAATTATTTCTCTTCTTTCTTCAAAATGCTTGGAGAAGAATGCATAGGATCAAAAGATGAGAGTACAGAAGGATCATCTGCAAAACAAACACAGAACAGTGATTTATTTTCAACTGTTCTGCTTTGCCTTTTAATCCTTGCAGGAAACTGAAGTTTAAAGTCTTGGAGACTCCCATGGTTTGTCTGAAATTGAAAGAAGCTGAAGAACTCACAGAACAGAGGAGACAGGAACCAGAACTACAGTACAGGGGCATGTTTTGATATGGTTGAAATACCCAACGCAGTAGCAATGATATACAACCACTCACTTGAAAAGAAACTGAATTTTGATAAATGTACACTATTTTGGTACCAAAGAGAAGAGTGGCAATCATGATTCAACTAATAAGGGAACTTCAGAAAAGATCTCAACTGTAAGCCTGTAAACCTCATGTCCTTATCAAGCAAATCCAGAGAAAAAAGTAGCTCTGAATGAGTATCACATAAATTAGAAGAAGAATCAAAGGGAAGAAACATCAGGGAAGAAAAAAGCAACTTTACAGAGCCAATTCCCAACTCACAGACCAAGTAGAATTCTTTAAAGGAAGCAACAAGCACAGGCATCATATAGCTGATGCAGTTTGTGTGAATGCTCAGAATTATTGCAACAAAAAAGACTTCAGAAAGTTAACCAGACACATGACAGACAGAAGATCCTTTCAGGGACAGTAACTTGCAAACAGAGAACAAGCAGAAGGTAGGAAGAACAGTCAGTTCTTACTCACTGGAATAGGCTGGCCAGTGCTGTTTCACAGATAGCTGTACCCTCTGTTACATCCATTCATAAATGACCTGAAAGTTAGCTCATAAAATTTAAGTTGGCCATCATTATTACAACCACAAACATTTGTGGAAGGACTTTACAGATCTGAGTGATTAGACAATAAATTTGCAAATTAAACTCAGTAGAAGTAGGCAATACATGCATGAACACAATACTACAAACGAACAAGTTCTGAGCTCATTAGTGAAGGAATAAAATCCTGGGGGTGACAATACATAGATTCACGATATGAAGAAAAGGAAGTGAACACCAAACAGTGTACCAGTGTAAAAATCTAGAGTACATTCACACCTTGACTTCTGGGTGAGGCTTTGTCCTGCCTCCCATTCTGTCCTCCTCACTTCACCAAACCGGGAGGAAGAAAAGGTCTGGAAGTCCGTGCTGTTTTAGTTCAATTTGTTATCAGCATTGCGTTGCAGCTAATCAGACTGTGAGATTTACAGCTTGAAACACTGTAAGTTGTAAACTCTTGAGTGTGCAGCACAAATACATGTAGAGACAGCTAATGGTACAATATTGGGGAGCCATGTACAGTAGAAGATTCCAATCCTAATGAAAACTCATTCATACTTTATTACAGAAATGGTCCCAGATTAGCCTATTCTCTGCACTATGTCCAATCCAGTGAGCATATTAAAAGTTAAGCAGCCCCAAACTATCAGGTCTAGCAGTTCAGCTTGTTCCCCATTCCAATTTTACTTAGCAGCTCAGACTCCAAACCTACGTATCAACCCTGGTTTTAATACTCTAACACTCTGGGATAGCTCTGTTTTGCTACAGCACTCCCTCACAGTCAGAACAGATGTCATCTCAGATATAGACTCCCTGCATTCTCTAGGTACCTGGAGAGGAAAAAACACATTTTAGACCCAGCTCTAGAGTATGTGGTGTTCCCTAAGCAATAATCTGTCATGCCCACCTTCACACCACTTTCCTCTTTCTAACAGGTACAGTCTTTATGATACATGAAAGTCAGCAATTCCCTCCCAGCTTAGCTGCCAGCCTCTCCCCACTACTCAGACCAAACTTGCAAGCACTCTACTGTAGGAAATCCTGTAAAGAGGCATGATCTCCCATGTCAGGACACTAAGCTAGAAAGGACAACCACAACTATATCCTTATGGGGTCAGGACATTGAACTCTCCAGTGCCCACCTATTGCATAGCACAGCTTTTGATCATCTTTCTAAACTGTTTGCTAGGAGTTGGCAAATCTTTGCTTACCTGAATGAAAGTAGCACCCTCTACTGCTGCCTTCAGGTCTGTACAAACGCTAATGAGAGCCAACTGCTGATCCGCACTCAAAGCTCCTTTCAGGACTCCCGACTTCTCCATCTCTTTCATTTGTTGGCTGACAGAAACAACACAGACACATTTAAACACTTTTATCATTGTTAAGCCAACATTAATGTTTTAAAAAAACCTTCTTAACAAACCATGTACTATACTATTTGCCATGCCACTGCACACATCTATATTTAAAAATATAAAGGTTAATTTTGGTCATTTCTCCTTCCTCCCCCATCTAATCAGTTTTTTTCCTCTCTTCAAGCACAGACAGCTTTAAGATCTACTCCTAGATGCAAGACTGTCACCACCTCAAACCTGTTTTAACTGGTGCACAATCAGCAAGTTTTTTTCTGCTCATACTAATTGGGAAGCAAGGTCCCTTTAATATACTTAATTGAGTTTTAACAGCTCTTTTGTTATGAAGCCTTGCTGTAGGAACAGCTCTTTAACTGTATAGAAATAAATGAATACATTTGATACAGCCTAGAATCCTTCCTTAAAACCCCATGCCACTACATTTTGGGGTTTTTTTAATGACTACAAAACAACTGTAAAAAAATGCAAGTAGTTACTAAACTTGAATGCTTAAGTACACACCATGGCTGGGAATGGACATGCCACTTTCTCAGAAAAGGTCTCTATAGTTTGAAGCCCTCAAACACCCAGAACAAGCACACCATTTTTCAAAACCATTATAAGCCACTTAGAGGAACAATTTCCACTGAAATTCAGTGGGATTAAACTGTCTGATCACAATCAACCTAAAACTCTTTTATGTAGCCTTTATCATGGTTAAATCTGTTAAGTTACCTCAAGCCTTTCCTCTGAGCCTTTGGTTATTATTCAGCAAAAACTGCTCATCCTGAAGAAATGAGGAAATTCAGCTAATGAATAGCAGCAGGAAAAAAAATCCCTTATTCTTCCTACCAACTTAATGACTCAGCAAATGGGTGGCTGAAAAGCACAGACTTCTACCGCTTAAGCAATCTGCATGGCAAGGAATATACACCACAACTTGCTGGGCAGAAAATTCATCCAACGTTTAAGGTTTCTAGCACTAAAGGTGCCAGTGCTTCATCTGTAAAAAACCAGGAGCACCTAAGCTAGAATATCCAAACTTCTGGCTCCCTCACACCTTGTGTGAGGCAAGACAAGGAACCAATAAATCAAAAGGTCTTAACTATCTGTTCATTGGAAGTTATCATTTCCCACGTGCTCTTGCCCAAATCCAGCATACTCCTGCTCACATGCTATATATATATTGCTCAAGAAAAACCCAAACCAAAGCAAAACCACCCAAAACCAAACATTTGAAGAGATCATATCAGAATTATTTCCTTCTTTGAAGAAGAGGGTGAAGTTCTTGTTTATTCTCATTGCAGTACTACATTTGTCTCATCCTCCCTGGCCCTCCAAAATGACAGTATGTGATTGGTAACTGAGAGATTCAAAAAAGTTAGAGTCATAAAATAAGAGCTCTAGCTTCTGTTTTTCTTCCCCAAGCTCTTACAGAAGTCTGCAGCATCCATCTCCTATTTCATATCTTTCCTCCTCTGCCAGTGATAACTGTCCTATCATTGCCATTTTTCTGTCATAAACCATTAATAATACACTGTGCACTGAGAATACCATTTCTTAGTTAACCTACAAAACTACCATCTTCATCTTTGGAACTTGAGGCTGGATTGATTTTTTTTTCCTCCTAAACAAAAAACATTCCTGTTATCATAACCACTCTTCATGTTAGCCATGTATTTAAATCAGTTAAAGCATGGAGTAGGGATTACGTGCATTACTTCAATTCTGGCCTTCCCTCTGGAGAAATTGTCATCTTTCCCACCCTTTGCCAATCTACACACTGACATTCTGGTTGTTTTGTTCCACAAATAAATTTTAAGTTTTTCAAATGCTAAACCACTTTTATATTCCCCCGGGGTATTAGATTGCTACAGAACTATGGGAAAACAGTGTTCCCTAATACTTACCATACATTAAGGCACAAAGGCTTGTACATACAGCAGTGCACCACTGACCTCTACTGGATGACTTTTTAGTCAAGGCAGCCTAAATTTTTAGGGGATCATCCCTACGGTAACCTGAGACTGAGATCATTGCAGCCATGACCATAGCACACAGGGCTTCACTCTGCAGCTGTGTTGTGTGTGCAGCTCAGAGTTTCACTCAATACCTGTAAGGTCGTTGAAGAATGAAGAATTCACAGCCATAAGAAAATACTACTTCCTTTTTGAGCTTAGGCTTCATCTCCCTCCAGAGTTTTACTGTTGTACCTGTCCACCCACATCAACACTACTTTGTGAACTGGGCTAGTATTTGCTTCAGGATAAGGAATCCAATCTATGGGAACACTCCCAATCACATAAAATGCCTGGAATGCTCCTGGTTACAAATCCTACTCTAAAAGTCTTTACAGAAGTACCCTGAAAGTAATGCTAACACTTAACTCATCCTGTTCACACCCCATTTGCCTCACTTTGATCCACAGCTACTACTGGGCAGTCATAGTATTCAGCACACACTGTTGTCACAAGCAAATACTTACAAGATAAAAGACCACTTAATCACAACCATATTGCTCACACCAACAAGAAGGGAAGGAAGAGAACACCAATACTATTCTTCACGAGTTCAGACACCACTGTACCCTGAAGACTAGAGCAATTCACCAGTCATAGCATTACCATGGGCAGATGCCTGATGAGAGGGTAGTTGGCATGGGGAAAATAAACCAACAAACCAAAATGTCACTGGTCCTATATATTTAGCCTGAGACACAACAGACCAAGTGGTTTTGTGTAGCCAAGCCTTGAAAGCTTTCAGGAAAGGAGATTTCACCGATTTCTTAGACAACCTGTTACTCTGTCTACCAAGCAAATGTGAGCACCGTAACGGTTCTCAAAACATAGCTTTAGTAATTACACAAATCCGGCTTACTGAAATTGTATGTTCTAGCTGCACAGGGGACTGGCTACCACACAGGAATGAAGTGAAAAGACAACATTTCCTTATGGAGATGTTTCAACTACAGAACAGTCAGACAGCATCTTTGGAAAGACAGAATCTATCCCCTTCCAAAGCCTATCAGTACGTTCTCTAGTTAGTTCTGCAAATTGTGCTGTTTTGCCTAGCTAGTTTATTGCACTTTTTGGGGGACTAGATTTAAAAACTGAAAGGTAGAATCAAGCCTATGATTTAGCACAAGCTTGATGTCCGAGTGTCAGGCACTCAATATCAAACTATGTTCTGAAAAGAACCATCTAGTTAGAAGTTTTCCCCATCAAATGAGATATATAAAACTATCAAAGAAGACCTAAACCAAGCTGCATTTTGCCCTTGATATATATACAGTACCAATACAATACAGCAGTACGTAAGGCAGACTGGAAGAGTAAGCCAGTAAGCCCTGTAATCAATCAGTATTAATCAACAGCATAATTACATTTAGAACAATACCACATTAACTACTTTAAAAAGTTTACATATTACAAGACCCATAAATTTATTTTTGGCAGAGGAACATGCACTAAAGCATTTCTGTATCCTGTGTTTTAGGACTACTTTCAGGAACAGGATACTAATACTGTTTCTCTAATTCTCATTATTTCCAAATGTATCAATCTTGCATCCAAACCAGAATCATACTGATGCAGGAAAAAGAATGCTGGATATGAAAAACTATATTTCCCAAGGCAGGCTATTACAGCATGCATTCAGTAGTTTGATCATTAGTTTGTTTCTTCAACAGAACAAAAGGCTGTTCCATTACAGCAGACACTGGTTTGCCGCACCACTGGTGCATCCCGTTCAATGCAATGTGCAGTCATTCCACGTGCCCGGGCACTGACTGCTATGCGCAGCTCAACAGGTACATCAGTAGAGTAAATCCATCTCACCACGTTAGGTCTTAAGAAACACACTCTCCTTTTCTTTCTGCTTCTGATCTACTGATACTGTGGTAACCTGACACATATTTTCACTTGTTTCAGTAGATCCAAATTCCACACTCTAATCTTATCTTTTACCCATAACCAAGTGTTTCAAGTAAATTTACAGAGTACATTTCAGATTTTCCATACAGATATGTGGAGGTTTTCACAATGATTTTATGTCCATTTCAGACTCATTCCAGTACTCTTGCAGGATTACACACTCCATGATCCTGCAAGTTCTCTGAGAGATGAATTCGTTAAGGAATCCTGAGATGTTCTGAATTTATACAAAAGGCAATGAGTTATGGATCAACACACTAAAGGGCAATAACATTAAATAGTTAAGTATAATTCCTGCCATCAAAGATGTATCATCTCCTTTTAGAAGTAAAGTGAGCTTTGCTTACTTGTCAAATCCCACTTTTCTTTTGTTTGGAAAAGGAAACTACCGTCATCTGTACACTCCAGTTTCTCCTTAATAAGTAGAATCTCCATACATTAGAAGTTCATGGACTGCAGACAAGAGCAGAATAAATACATTCCAGTACTAAAACAGAATAAAGCACAAAACCCCTAAACCTAAAAACTTCCCTAAAAGTATTTGCTACTTGGAGGGAAAAAGGAAAGCAAATTACATCAAGTTCAGAGAAATAGTCACCAGCTCTATCAAACAACTCCAACAGACATTCCCTTGCTGCTCTCCTGTGAGCCCACATCACCTGCACAAGCTCCAACTATTACAGAAGTATCACTTCAGTAACTCGTGATTTACTGCAGGTTGTGTGCTATGAAATCAGTGCAAAGAAGTTTGACCATATTTTGATAGATACAACGATTAAAGTAGTGGTTGAAGAAATTGTGAAGCTTGTATTCTTGTCACAAAAACTATGTTTTCCAGAAACTAGGCTTTTAACTAGAGCATTACAACAGACAAGACACACAAGTTAATTATAAGTTAAGAACATCTTACGTAAAAGGCAAAACCTGCCTTGAACTCAACTGAACTTGTCTTGAACTTATCAATGACTTGGATGAAGGGGCAGATGCCTCCTCAGCACCTTCACTGATGACACAAAGCTGGGAGGAGTGGCCAATACCCCAGGAATCTGTGCAGTACTTCAGAAGGGCCTTGACAGGTTGGAGAGATGGGCAGAGAGGATGGGCAGTCTGAAATTCAACAAAGGCAAATGCAGGGTCCTGCACCTGGGGAGGAATAACCCCAGGCACCAGCACAGGCTGGGGCTGATCTGCTGGAAAGCAGCTCTGTGGAGAAAGACCTGGGGGTCCTTTGGACAACAAGCTGTCCATGAGCCAGCAGTGCCCTGGTGGCCAAGAAGGCCAGTGGGATCCTGGGGTGCATTAGGGAGAGCATTGCCAGCAGGCTGAGGGAGGAGATCCTGCTCCTCTGCTCAGCCCTGGTGAAGCCACATCTGCAGCACTGTGTCCAGCTCTGGGCTCCTCAGTACAAGAGAGACATGGAGCTCCTGGAGTGGGTCCAACAGAGGACTATGAAGATGATTAGGGTACTGGAGCATCTCTCCTACAAGGAAAGGCTGAGGGAGTTGAGCCTCAAGAAGAGACAACAGAGGGGTACCTCAACAATGTCTGTAAGTATCTGAAGGGAGGGTGTAAAGAGGATGGATCCAGGCTCTTCTCAGTGGTGCCAATCAATGGGATGAGAGGCAACAGGCAGAAACTGGAATATGGGAAGTTCCACCTGAACACGAGGAAGCACTTCTTTACTGGGAGGGTAACTAAACACTGGAATTTTGTTGCCCAGAGCTCTAAGGAATCCTGCTTGAGCAAGGAGGTTAGACTGGATGACCTCCAGTGCTCCCTTCCAACATGACCCATTCAGTGATTCTGTGAACTCCTATAGGAGAGGAGGAACATGCAGGCAAAGGACAGTACAGACCCACTCAAATGGCACTCTATCCTATTACAGATGACATTCTATGCTTCAAGTTTTCAAGCCGAAAACTTTGGAAGGCTAAAATCCTCATTTTACTATTAGAAGAAGAAAAAAATTGGGGCAAGTGCCAGCTTTAGTAATGAACACCACAAAACTACCACCTAGTAATCCAGAATCTCATTGTGACTACCACTATGACAGCAACTCCGAAAGAAACCAAAAGTTTGTGTCATCTAGGTGATGCAACAGAGATGTTTGGTCTGACTAACATCTACCTGGAAAATAAAATTACAAAATTTAAAAAAAAAAATCCCCTGCTTTTGTTATCAAGCATTTTTTAACAAATCTAACTAGACATCACATACTGTTTAACTTCTGTACCCTAACAACTGAACTGACCTACAAGGGGTTCCTGAAGTCAGTCCTGTTTGCTTTAAGCCTTGTTACAGAAAGCAATTAGGATGCAACACACCACAACCTTTTTTTAGGTCCACCTTACACCCCATACAGCTGACACACAAGCTGACATATGTCACTCCAAGGCATCATGAAGGGAGAGCTGATGCATTTAGATTGATGCTAATTTTGAAGTCATCTGAACTTCAGCATTAAATGCGAATACAGCAACATAAAGGTGTGCGCGGAGCCACTTTACAAATGTACTTTCACCCTCTCTCACAGGCAGATAAAAGCTGTATTTCCAGGCCCAGCAAGAAGAGGGTGCACAGGAGCAAGGAGACATGTTCCTTCTAACACAAGAACTAGGGGTCAATCAAAGCAACTGAGGAGCCAGGTTCAAAACAAACACAAGGGAATGGCTCTTCATGCAGTGAGCAGTAAACCTGCAGAACAGAAAGTCCTTTGGCAAGGAGGCCACAGAAGGATTTATATCAGTTCAAGGGAAGGTTAGAGAAATACTTGGAAGAAATCTAGTTAAGAGCGACTGAATAGATAATTAACTTGTAGGCATTGAAGGCTGGGGGAGGGGAGCAGACAGGCAAGACTTGAACTTGTAGCTCCTGTAGTGCAAAAAGCACAAGGTTTTACCCACAGTGCCACTGGCAGCAGAAGAGGGCTGGAGGCCTGCTGGCCTCAACCAGTGCAAGTGATGTCATGTTCACACCCTCAAATTGGCACTCCTTCTAAAGATGCTTCCCACTTCAACTATAACTGATCAATGACACTAGCAACCTGTCCTTCTAGGACTCAAAAATACCAGTTTAAGAGTTTAAAAACTAGTTACAGAATTCTAATAATTGTAGAAGGCCTTCTCAGCAATCCATCTTAACCTACCTCCACTTTGACAGTCTTTGTTGCCTTTCTGTGCAAAAACTCACATACGTTCATATATTTTAAACCAAACCTATAAAAAACCTAATAGTGATAAGCATTAATTTTAAAAATTGAATTTAAACTTAAGCTCTTGAATAACTTAAAAATTAAACTTCTCTTCAGAGGCGTCAGTGACAATTGGAAGCACAGTAGTTCTGGTCATAACAGGACCTGTACTTCTAAGTTAAAGCTTTCTTCAAAGCCTAAAATTTATGCTCCCTGAAATAACAAGATATGGCTATTCATTCATAATTACAAAAATTCCACAGTTTCATTCCAACCCCAGTTATTTCAAGTCAGGTGGCCTACCAAATATTTTCCAGCGCGCTTGTCAGCTGCTGTTGTGCAATATCATAAAGTTTCACTTTGAAGCCTCCAGCAGCAAACACCATGGCCCAGCTGCGACCAATGAGTCCACTGAAAAGAGAAAAAAAAATCAGCCAATTAATAAACCAGCATTTAATTAGGGGAAGGAGTCTTGAAAGCATTGCAGAAATGAAAACTGAACTTGGACTCTTCGATATTTGATAAAATGATCAGTTACATATTGAAAAGAAACAAATCTTTGTAACAGAGAAATACCCTTTGCTGGCTGTGTGTAGCAGCTTCTCTGAGAGCTGAGAGTAAGGTAATGGGGAAGGAAAAAACCAAACCTAAACAGAAAAATGACAGCAGAATTCAAATAGCAGGAACTTGACTTTGGGACACTGCACTCAATTACCAACAGTTTTGCCAGCCACATTTTTAACCTGGAGTTGGTGCATGGAATTACATTAAAGAGATTAAAAGAAAAAAAAGGGAATAATTTGTTCAGTTCATAGTCTGAAGACAGGCAGCAGTCCACAGGTCCAAGAGTGCAGGATTCTACTTCAGAGATGATCAGAAAACCCAAGGCCCAGCTACTGAAGTCACAGGTCCTTAGCAATTCAGAAAGTATCGCAAGCACATGAAAAGGGAAAAAAATCTTAACTGAGTGTGGGTTTGACACCATTTTTCCATCTAGCCACTGTAGTACTAGCTTTATTTTTAGATTAAGCACTTTATCATGCTGGACACACACACGAACAGTCTGCCTACATCTTTTGGTGAAATCATGTTACAGAGCAATACATAGAGGAAATTTATAGTAACTGACAATTTTATTAAATCTCTTAAAGCAATGAAGATTTTGACTTCATTAGATGTGTAGCAGGCAGCAGTCTTTTCAAATGGAATCACCAAGGCACAAGCTTAAGTGTCACAAGCTTAAGTAACCAGAAATCACAAAAAAATTAGGAAAAAAGATTCAGAACAGAGACAAGATTAGAACTCCATATCCATGACTGTTACAATTGGGTTGTGATAATTATATGCATTTTCTGTCATTTCCAAGATTACTGTATTTGCAGCAGTAAACTTTAGTGATCTCTGGCAACTGAAAAATTCAAGGCCATTAGGGCATCAATAAAATGTTAAAAGGGGAGCAAAAGTCAGAGATAAAGTAACTGATGAGAAAAGAAGGAAGAAAAAACAGGAACATGTTCAGCCTTTGGTTTCAGCACATATTTTTAAAAAGGATCAAAACAGGAAGTTTCAGGAAACAGCAGGAATCAGTGGAAATAATTGGGACAAAAAAAAAAAGCTTGGCATTTAGTGTTATTAAGCAGACAGTAGGGTTTCACTCAAAATATGTCATTTAAAAGTAAAACCACATAGCTTCTCTGTAGTAAGCCCAGACTTCATCAATTCTGAGGCAAGCAACAGAACAAACTTGCAGAATAAGCATGGTCAAGATTTGTTAGCTACTGTAGCATCCTGGCTAATGAATATTTATAAAATAGAAGCATTTGAATCACTTAAACCTGACATAAGCATATCTGAGCTCCCAGCATCTTTATAAACTAGCATAATCTCTCTAAATTGCACGTTTAAATTAAATTTCCTTAAAACACAAAAAAAACCCCTTTCACTTTAATACAGGTTTTTAGGATGGTGGGGTTTTTCTTTTGAACTACAAAGCACACAAAGTAAGTCAATGGTAGGTATTAGACCTGCACCATTAGTCCATTGTATACAACAGCATCATCACAACCTGATGTTAGCATATTTCACCCCAAGACAGTGCTTTTTGACACTTTAAGCACTGTTGTTTTGGGCCCAGTGATAGATAAAAGTATTAACAACCGGTCTGCTCACACAATTTCTGCAGGTGCTACCCAAACCAGGTTTTTTCCTTCAGTGCAATAGTGCCACAGGAGCCACAGCAGGCAAGAGCCCAACTCTCCAGACCCTTCACACACACCTACGGTGAATAAAACTTCCACGAGTGCCAATAGTAGGAGCCAGTTTGGTCCCTGTCACACAACAGCACCGAGACTCCCATCCTGAGGCTTCAAGTCATCTCACTAATAAAGTTTGCTGCAGCCCACACTTGTAGCGCCAAGGTACAGTGGTGCACAGGGGACTGTCACTGTCTGGCACATATATTGTCTTCCCTCTAGAGTACTGCTCAAGCAGAGAACTTTAGGTTCAGCTCAATGAGAGGATGAAACAACGCATTCCCACACAAACCAGAAATACTGCTGAATTTTGTGGCAAGTAAATATTACTTCATGACTGTCTGAGATTAACTTAGGAGTTTCTTGACATAGTTGACAAACAGTACGTTAAACCGTGCTTGGATTTTTCCATTCCTCTTGCACTTAAACACACCCAAGGCACCGCAGTGAAACGAGGCAGTAGTCTTTCAGACCTAAAAGGTGACTTACTTCGGTAAAGATGTTTGTTTGCTGTTTGTTTTAGAGTAGCACAGAGCTGTCAAAGACTTAAGCAAAGGCACCCTAAGGAGCCAAACAGGTGCATCCCCCCCGCTTCCCGAGATCCAGCAGCAGCACGGCCCCGCAGCTGGCCAAAACGCACCGCGTGCCCCGAGCCAGCACCTCG
>VZRL01004617.1:240622-293293 GCA_013397895.1 Origma solitaria
CCCGCCCCGCCCGGCCGCGGTGCATGCGGGGACCGCCGCCGTGTCCCGGGCAACGCCGCCCGGCCCGGAGCGCCGAGCGGGCCGCGGGCGAGCCCAGGGCAGTCCCGCCCGTAGCCTGAGCCGCCCCCGCTCCGGGACACATCGCCGGGCCCCCGCTGAAGGAACCCGCGCCGGGAGCACCGCGCACGGCGGGGAAGCGGCGGGGAACGTCCTCCTTCTCCTGCTGCTGCCGCTGCCGGAGAGGAGCCGTGCGCTTCGCCCTGGCTGAGGCTCGCTTGCTGCAGGGCACGTACTTCCTGTTATCGATGAAACCAAACGTTGCCTTCTTGAGGTTTTTATGAAAATACGTAGCCAGGCAAAGAGAGACACCTTAGTGTCTGTCCTCCGTGAGGGAGAGGCCACCAGGTGAACGCACCGTATTAGACAGGAAAATACTGGTGGAGAAAGACTTTGCAACTCGGGCTTTTTTAATGCTAGCTTGAATTGAAATGGCTTTGTAACTGTAGCTGTGTTGATGTTCGAATGCAGGGAGGGAGGAAAGGAAAATTCGAAGCGAGATGAAATATCTTTCATTAGACTTACTACTATGGTTTGGCCTATAAAGACTAACTTTAGAATGTGAGTTATGTTAAGCATGAGTTAGCTGACAGGGGAAAGATACCATTCTAGAAGTAGTAATGCAGTTATTTGTTCTTATAATTTGGTTTTAACAATAAATATCTTTAAAACAATTTTCATAACTGGTGTAAGTACAAACAAAAATATAAATCCGTGAAATTATACCATTTAATATATGTTTATAGGCGAGTCCTAGTTTTTATTACTAATCAGACTACTACTGTTTATATTTTGCATTTAAAAAATTTATATAAAACCACTGAGATAACATTTGGCATATTAAATGTTTCACAGAAAAATGATGAAAAATGTGCTTTTGGCTCCTGAGAATAGTGAAGATGATCTCTATTCTGGCTACAATGATTATAATCCCATGTTTGACACAGAGGTAAAATATCTGCTGTTTCCCATCTTTCCCATTCATAGAATTTTAACTTAGAAGTATAAGATAACTTATGGTTACAGAAAAGTGCAAGTTCACAATGGCTTTGATGTGAAATTTACTTTATTTAGCAAGAAACATCTAAGGATGTTTTTGAATAGTTAATTCTCTGATAGTTTTCTATTCCAACTAAATACTTGAGCAGATCTCAACAGATCTAAGATGCTGTAATGGTTAGAATTTATGAAGTATAAAATCTTATTTATGTGTAGGCTCATTCAATGTGGTGTTTCTCAGGTTGTGTGCAGCAGCAAGTTTTCTGACAAAAGAGGCTACTGAGTGGCCAATAGGTCATTGATCTCCTACTGTACTGTTACTGGAGGAGCTCACAGTAGAATGGAATCCTGCAGGTCTCTATGCAATTGGTAGAGCATATGGGATGTCTTAAAGTAGCCCTGCAGACCACTTTTGGGTAACTGCTATTGTGGTGGAATTGGGACAACAGTGATGTCATTTGGTCCAAACGCTCTAGCAAGAGTTGGCATGGGAGTTGCTGCATGACATGAGAGACATGAGATGTTTTAATGTCTGGCATGGCAGTTGTTAATGTCAAAATTCAGAAATGGCATAAGTAGTAAGCATTTGGATGGAAAAAAAAAATCATGTCATATTTTATTACTTCAACTCTCTTTCCTCTGTGTGTTTTTAGAAAGTATTGAGTTTTTACAATTCCTAATCTAAAATACCGAAAAAGATAGACAAATCATACCATTGTAATTTATTGTCAGTAAAACCTGTTATTCAGTTATCTTCAGATCAAGTATTTTTTGAAGAATTTTTGATTTTTTTACCTATCTGCTTTCATTAGTCTGAAGGTTCTGGAATTGAGACTTTGGGTGTGGTAGTTTTAAAACAGTTCATGTCTTTATCTTATTTTTCCTAGGATTTAGAAAATGATGTAGCTTTTCAACAGGCAGCAAGAACAAGTCATGGAAGAAGACCCCCTGTGAGTACTTTTTAAAATACTTCATATTAATGTAGATCGTATTATATAGAAACACTAATAATTTGCACGTACAGTTTTTAATTGGTGGGGGGTTTTTGTTTGGTTCTTTTTCTTTTCCCACCCAGGTGACAGCCAAAATTCCTGGTACATCAAGTCCAAGACCTCTAGCTACTGGATTTGGGGCAGGTTTTTGTTCTGTTGTATCCTTGATGAAAATGTCATTTACAAAAAATAAATGTACCATTTAATTCTGTGCATCGAGTGAGCCCTTTTAAATTAAGGATTTCATTCCATTGAACTGCATCTCTTCATTAATTTTAATTCACAGCTCTGCACTTAGTCAGGGCATGGTTCCTGATTGTTTTTCTTTTGTCCTGAACCATGCTGCAAATCTTCTGTACTGCATAAGGCATTAGAGTCCAAGATATTAACCAGGTTCACTTGCAGGGGGAACTGAATAGGTTGTTATTTGGGCTTGGGAAAGTTTTCTGGAAGTCAAGGTGAAATCAAGTCTTGAAGAATATGGGCTCTGAAGCACCTCTAGTTGAATCAGAAGAAAGTTGGTTGTGTTTTCTGGTATACTTAGCCTGTTGTAACACTTAACAAACCAGATTAAAAATGCCTCCTTATTCCAATAAATTTTATATCTGTAAGCCTGACTCAGTAGAATTTGAAAAAATTCTTTTGGATATAATGTTCCTTAAGTTGTATGACAAAAAAGGGACAGCAAATGGTTGTAATTCTCATGCAAGTTAGCTGGCTAACAATTTGGAGTTTCAACACCTAAATTCTATTATGTCACTGAAATACAAGCTTTACTCTGAACCTTCTGTTACCTGCTTTGGGTGTATGAGAATCATGGAATAGTTTGGTTTGGAAGGGACCTTTAAAGGTCATTTAGTCCAACCCCCCTACAATGAGCAGGAACATCTTCAACTAGATCAGGTTGCTCAAGCTTCTGACACTGCTTTTTCTTGCCAGTTGTATTTTTATATGTTTAGTGCAGTACAAAGCTGTAAGGGCAAAAGCTGTCTTGTTAACTGAGTGCACAAAAAGGCACTTCCTAGGGATAATAAAGACTGAGATGTTTATCTGCAATAGCAGAGCTAGAAACTTCCAAATCATTGTCCACTCCACAGCACTATATCTTTCACTCCGCGGATTTGCTTCTCCTACATAAAAATCCTTGCTAATGTAGGTTCATTCTTTGCAATAAAAATTAGAAACAATCATGATGTGTGCGGATGGTGAATATAATAGTAAACATAGGCCTCTGAGTGGGAATTAGGGGAATACTTTTTCATGGCTTGGAATCCTATATATTTGTCTGTTTGTATTGTATATTTGTAGTGAACTTAAGCACTTAGTAATAAATATTTCCCATTTATTTCTTTACGTTTTTAACACACAAGAAGGACTGTATGTGACACTCAGGAAAGGGAAAAGATACCCATTGGCAGTTAGAAAGTGTATCTGTATCTACTGGTGAAATAAATCTGCTTGAAAATATAACTTAAGGGATTAATACACTGACAGATTTTATCAGCTCTACACAGAATTTTACTGAAATATTTTGTATAAATTGTTCAATTTAAAGGTTGCAATTTCAATAATTTAATAATGGAAGATAGTGCTGCCTCAGATAATTTTCTATGTACTTCTTTTTAAAAGAGCTGACAAAAATATCCAAATACATAAAAAACCTTTATTGTGAATTTGCGCTAACTGAAGTATTCAACATCTTTAAGTCTGCCAGGCACTGGCAGTATATTACGTATGAGTAACATGACTGGGAACTTCACTATGAACTTATGTGAGAGCTCAACTTTTAAAATTTAGTCTTGAAAAGAATGGTACATAGGCATGTTATGCTTTGTGAATGACAATTTCAAACAATTCACTTATTTTTGTAGTCAAAGGCAAGTTTACCTTCATCTATGGGAAGACCCATGACAGGAAGTATACAGGTAAAAGTTCCAATATTTGTTTTCTGTTTAGTTGGAACAATTAATTTTTCTGGTAAGTGTTAGATAGAAGTATGTAGAAGTTCATTGAATTAATACAAATTGCTACACTTTTAATTTGTCCTTTTTTGAACATAATACTGTCAGAAAGCATGAGGGTAGTGATGTGTATTTTATTTGAGCATAGAGTTGGAAGCAATAACAGTGTAGTACTTTCTAATACTTACTGACATGCAATGAATAATTTGTGATTAAAATAATAAATATAGAATATATACAAATTATATATAAAATTATAAAATTATGTCTGTATTGTCTACAACATAATTTTTAGTGAGATAATTTTAATATATCTTCTTCTTTATTTGAGGATGGGGTTTCTCGACCAATGACAGCAGTGCAAGCTGCAGGTTACACTAAGGCAGCTGTGAGAGGTATGGTTTGTAGAAATCGCCAGCTGCCACAGGGAGATGTTATTTTACAGTTTTCAGTACTCTGTTAATTTTGCAGGTTCTTCATTTGATCCTCTTGCCCAAGCAAGAGGTCCTGCTTCACCTCTGGAAAAGAAGACTTCAGACAGGTTTGTTCAGTTCTGCACTACATTGTTTCGTAGTAGTAACAGCAACAGAAAACCAGCCACATGTAGAGTTTAAAAACATCCAGGCAGTTACAAAACTTTGAGGGGCCAAACTCTGAACTTGGTGGAATAATGCCACAAACATTTGTGCATGTAGTTGGCTGACTTACTGAAGAAATTGCACTGATTTTCAGGAACATCTGATTTCAGTGATTTCTGGTTCTGACTAGCTCAGCAGCTTGAGTGTAGCTGTTACCACACAAATGCTGTGATACTTACATAGAATTGTGCAGGACCATGAAAGTGTGTGTGACAGGCAAGGAACACCAGGATTCTTGCAGCTCTTTGGGAAGAGCTCGGGGGAATTTGCCTGCTCTTTCTCCCTGTTCACTCTGACCTTAGCACTTGAGCTGAAGCTTGCAGGCTGGTGCAAATGTTGTTGGAGTTCACTCAGAAAGTTGTTGAGCTTTCCAATACCAAAGTTGTGTTCCCCAAATGTAGCTATATAGTAACATGGAATCCTTCTGAAATATTTGGTTATTTAGCAGAGGAAAAAGTCTAGAAGAACCACAATTTTTTGTGATAATCTGCATTTGCAAGCAATGCTTTAGAGTTGTCTATGCAAATAAAGGTTCAATTAATTGCTTTTAATGTGGTATTTAATTTCATTAGTGTTTGATATGAAAGCTCATCTGTTTTTTTGTTGTTACTTCTCCTGAACAAATTTAGTTCATGAAATTTGCCTGTCTATATTGTTCTTGTAAGAGAATTTATATTTCTTAGGTCTCTTCTCAAAAGTGTGAATGTGATATCTTTGGACAATCTTCTCTAGGCATTGTTTCATGCAGTATTTTCTTTTATGGGAAAACCAGCTAGTTGTGACATGTGACATGTTGTTGTATTGTTTTATTGAGAATATAATGTCTAAAAGCTTAGTGTTTGCAGTTACATTACCAGTGTTAATCCTTTAATTGTTATTTTTATTTTAGTTTAGAAGAGAAGATGAGGCAGTTGGAAAAAAAAGTGAATGAACTGGTTGAAGAAAGCTGTGTTGCTAATAGCTGTGGAGACTTGAAATCGGTAGTTTTTCTGGATTTCACTTCATTTCTGCTGTTATGTGAAGAACAATTTGTATAGATAGATGTTTCAAACTGACTTGTGGTCAAATACTGAAAAGTATTAAAATTATTTTAATTCTAACTTGGTTGTGACCCTTCTAGTCTAGTAATAACTTGCATTGCTGAAAAAAAAGGTAGAAGCTGTATTTCTGACATATATAGTTAAGATTTCAGTGCTACAAAAATTCTCTTCCCCATTAACCTCTTCAGATGGGTCTGATGAATTAGTTGTACTGGTGCAGTTTTGTCCCAGGCTAGCTAGCATTTAACAGTTCCTAGGTATGGTCAGAGGTTACTATGGATAAGGAACTGTTTGCAATTTGAATGTATTTGTTCTGTTATAGAGGATACTAGAACATTGTTGTGCCAGGTAGTAGTGGCTAATTGAAAAATTCTAAATTTTATTTACACCTACTATAGATGTAATTAGAGAGCTCAAGCCGTTTGGACAAGTTACCACTTTTCCTAAGTGTTGTCTTGACACAAAGTATTATTTTCCTATCTCTACCCTATTTCAGACATTTTCAAATATCTCTTTAGGTCTTATGAAACACAGTGCATACAGCATCATTTTATCTTACTTCAGCTGTCTTAATGGATTGGATCTGTTGAGAGGTTTGCAGTCCATCCCTTAGGGTAGATCATCTTTGTTCAGACGTCTTTGCACTGAGATCTAGAATTCCTTCAGCTCTCAGAAACAACACTGGACTCAGTGACAACTTTCTTATTTTGAAGGGACTTTATGTTGTTTGGTGCTCTCTGCACACAGTGAAGGCCTCCTTAGCTCTTTCATGCAAGCTGATACTGTGTGCATGTTATATCCTTACAATCTGAGTTAGTTTCCGACAAGTCCAGCAGAATATCCATTTTCTTGCGAAAGTTCATCAATGTTGCTAACTCATTCTCTATAAAATAGCCAAGTTGGATTTTCCTTCTGTCATAAGGACTAGGAATCAAACTATATCTTGAAGTACTTCCTTCACCACTGGCTTCCAAATAGCCGCCTTGAGTGGTAACCATTTCTTTCTTAATCATTGCACCCTTGTGGAGGCACACAGGACTGCTAATGGCACTTGTTAGACCCAGAGCATTACTTGTACAAAGGGTATTGACAACAATCTGCAGAAGATTACAGTTGGATAGATAATTATACAGCTAAACAGACCTAGAGAACTGTATGTCTGCTTGTTGCTAATTAAAACCTTTTGGTTGGTTATAGTGCTTTTTTCAGGCATTTGGTGCAGTCTGTGCATCTAAAGAAAATAGACATACTTCATACTCTCTTCATACTTGTTTGGAATGTATTTTTGTTATCTTGAGTCAGTAAGATTCAAAGCATTGTTAAATTCTAGTATTTTGTTTAAGGCTCTGGAGAAAGCAAAAGAGGCTGGAAGACAGGAAAGAGAATTGTTGAGACTACGTGATCAAATCACTCCTCCAGAAAATATCAACTTAGACCTCACTTACACTGTAAGAGCTTAGAAATCTGCAATGACTGAAATGTTGTTAAAAAACCTCCTGAACAGAAATGTCAGTGTTTTTTGACGTGTGTGTTGTAATGCTCCTGGCAGTGTACCAGAGGAGATCCATTTATGTCATCAAGTCCATTCCAATACTATCTCAAAAGAAAGTGCCAGAGAAACCATGTGGTCTATGTTAAGTGGAGAATTCCCATTAATATCTATTCCAGCTATTTACTCACATGTAAAGGCTGCGTATCAAAGTATAGCAGATGTAGACCCTGTACTTCAGAAATAAATAGTGTATAGAACGTAATATGCTGAGAGGAGAAAAGAGGAAAGATGAAATGCTGCCTTTAAATTGAACCATAAAGTCACAGAGAATGTATTACATTAAATAGGATATAATAATAATGATTAATCTTAAAGCAGGTATCTAGATTAACACTCTGGTTTTCAAGTAATAAACGTTTTTGTTTTAAAAAAAAAGGTTACAACATGCATAAAAATACCTGAGAGATATTTGAATTCATACCCCAGATAATGCTGTAGAGACAATTATTAACAATTAATGTATTGAATTAGGCAGACCTGGTAATTTATTTTACCATGAAGATCAGAGTAAAGCTGTGGAAAAAAGGCAGAGGTATTTCACCTGACACCAACAGAAGTTCTGTTGTGAAACAGCAGTTTGGAAAAATTCTTGCCTTCTAAACGGAGTGACCACAGGCATTAGGACCATTTTCCACATGTTGGGAGTCATAAATTGCACACAGTTTCTGAGAATTATCTTGTATGAATATTTTTTAATAACCTTGCATTATAGCATTGTGTTTACTTAGGTCTAAGGCTCATGTAGCATGACTTTGAATGCTAGTAATTTATGTACAAAAATAAAAGAATTACCTAGAATATGTAGCTTTTAAACTTGTCTCCTCTATATCAATGTGCAAGAACAAAGGAGCATAAAAGATGAGAAGCTTACAACTGGTAAAGACAATAGTTCCAAGGTAAAATTAATTTGAAATTATCCACTATGAATTCAAGTTGATTAGTGTTGAGAGGACAATATATTTTCTTGTACTTATAATACTAATTTTTTATAGGTTCTTCTCAATCTGGCCAGTCAGTATGTTGCTAATGAAATGTATGCTGAAGCACTGACTACTTACCAAGTTATAGTGAAGAATAAGATGTTCAGCAATGGAGGTAGGTTATATTCCAAAGTGGATTAAAACTGGTAGTCAGGCATTCAAAATGAGGACTGCATCTGCAGAGTGTTGATTCACAGAGGACTCAGCCCTCATATCTGCAAGTCACAGTGAATGGCAGATACTCTCAGTCTCTGACTTGGAGAGCCAAACCACATTAAGTTATACTGACGCATGAAGTCTTTCTGTAGACTAAGTTAAACATAAAGACAATTTCATAATTTTCTTATGCCACACACACTGTGTGGTCTTCTCTAATACTAATTTTTTCTCTTTTGACTTGGCCTTTCCCTCCTGAAAGCTTCTTTCAGTATTTTGCATATCTTTGAGACTCCTACAGTGTATTTTCTAAGACAGCTTGTTTGCAGCTGTCTTCCTGGAGAGCATTATAAATAATCTCTATTTCATCCCTCAATTCACTATCAAAATTGGAGTACATTTTACGTGATAATTCTCTTCTAGGTTTCATCACTACTTCATCTTCTCTCTCATCTTCTCTTGAGTTAAATTCACAGAAGGCAGTTCTGTGCAGTGCTGCTTTGAAGGGACACTGCTATCCTATAATGAAGACAAATTTATTAAGAAGTTCTTCTACTCTGTCACTTTGAAACAATTTTAAAATGTTGTAACTCCTTGACTTCTTTTGATAGGTATACTGAAGGTCAATATGGGAAATATATTTTTAAAACAACGGAACTATTCCAAAGCGATCAAATTCTACCGTATGGCTCTAGACCAAATTACTAGTTCCCACAAACAGATAAGGTGAGTTTCTTCTCAGAGCCATGGTTATGAAATACAAGTTTTGGATACAATATGATTTGGTAGTTGAAATATAACCTAAACCTGTTTTCTTTACTTAGGATAAAAATAATGGAAAATATTGGAGTTGCATTTATTAAAACTGGCCAATATGTGGATGCCATTTCTTCATTTGAAGAAGTAATGAGCATATCCCCAAACCTGAAGGCAGGCTTCAACCTCATCCTGTGTTATTTTGCTATTGGAAATGGTGAGCAAATGAAGAAAGCCTTCAAAAACCTGATTGAAGTTCCCTTGGAAGTGGATTATGAGGACAAATATATTTCACTAAATGTAAGTTTGAAAAAAATAAACTGTGTCTTTATATAGTAAATTGGGAGGAAGAGGGAGAGATACTTTATACTTGGACTATACTGAATATAGAAATGGATGTGTATTTAAGTATCTAAAATAACTTTTTTACCAGCATGAATTTAGTGTGGCAGTACTGCACAGATGTGTAAAATAATGAGAGAACATTTAAATCCTTTTTTCCTCAAAAGATATAATGTACATAAAACCCATACTACATGAATCATAATGATCATTCATAATGATTTTGTTGAAATTCATTTGGGCTTACTTACATAGCTCACTTACTGCTTTACCATCTTCATTTATATAAAATTTTAATAAAGTATTTGTAAGGTAAAATAAAGGGAGCAAAGCAATGAGTGAGTTAATGCAAGTTTCCTCGAGTGCTAATAAAAGTTGTAATATTGTAATATTATTTTACAGAAGAAAATTGCAGTGACATTTACAGATGCTTATTTTAGTTTATTAGATTTTGTTGGAAACTTTGCTTTGACTTTCCATGATGCTAAAGTGAGGAAAAAATAATTAATAGGTTTAGGGTCCCTCTTAGAAAAATCCTTGATAGAAAGATCACGCCTCTTATCTTCTCCTAGCAATCTTTTTTTCAGTGATGCAAAGCTTTCATTTTCAGTCCTAAAGATCAAATGTGTAACTAATCTTCAAACTGTTTGCAGCTTAAGAGTAGCTGTTGTTTCCGATTGTCATAGCATAAGGAAGTAAAATTAAATATATGAAACATATAGATATATTTATTCATAAGTATGTATATATTTTAAAATTTTTTTTTATAATTTCTTATACTAGAAATTATATAAGAGTAAGGATCATTAAGCCCTTGAATTAATTGAGGACTATGTAAGATTGTTCACTGGAAGAAAGCCTTGAGACTGTAGAAGTTATTTCTAAGGGTAGGCAAGTAATAGTTTTAACAGACATTCCAAGTTCTCTATTTTTTTATGAAGAGGTCAGAGAAAAGATCAGAGTTTCCTTCTGGTCTTTATTTTGTATGAGGAAGGGGTGGCTACCTAGCATACCCTGCATTACTTCTTTTAGAGCTAACAGAGATGAGTGATAGAAAATAGAAGATGATCATGCAAGTTATTGTAATGAGGAGATAACACAAGTCCTCATCTGCTGAATACTACAGTAGTTCAGCAAATGCTTATTTTTAAGCATGAGAATATTCTCACTGTGATTTGCAGTCTTCCTGGTCTGATACACATCACATGAGCTACATCTGTTAACAACCTTAATGTGAGCTGTGACAACTTACAAGGGCAGAAAAACAGGATTGAAGTAGCTGTAATGCCGAATTTCAGATGATACGGTTAGAAAATTACTTTAAACTGAAGCTAGCTTTTTCAAATGTGGAAAGTAAACAAGTGACATTATAGACTGTATTTTGCGTCAATTTATGTTTGCAGTCATATTGTCTATAAAATAATTAAAATGTTTATGTACTGGCATAATTTGCAGTTGTTTTGTCCTCCTTCAGGATGATCTACATACAAATCTACTGATTGAAGCCATAAAAAATGACAGTTTAAGTCGAATAGAACGTGAGAGGTAATGGTGGACTCTTTTCTTTCTTGATTGCGATGCCTTGAATTCTAGCTCCTGAAAGGATCTTCAGTCTTGTCACCTGCCCACAGCTCTTGTTACAAAAGTGTCCTCACAATTCTTGGGAAAGAACACATTCAGAAGAACCAGCTGGATTATTCAGTTTAGTGTACTGCCCTAAAGTAGAGTATCTACCCCAAGTCTTACAGGTTACACAGCTTAAAACTTGCAGCATTTGAGTTTTTTAAAAATATGAATACAGTTTTTTAAAGAAAATGCAATTGCAGTGTATAGTGAAAGGCAAACAGAAGAAACTTAAGAGCTTAATCAAGCTACAGGGGAGAAGTGGTAGGAGGGAACTGGTTACACTGACTTCTGAGATGGTCTTGAGTGCAGGAAGAAGCAAGAAAATGTTTCGGTTTTTTTTCTATACATGTTTTTGAAATGGTCATGTAGAATCACATGCAATCATAGAATGGTTTGGGTTGAAAGGGACTTTAAAGATGATCTGGTTCCAGCACCCCTGCTGTGGGCAGGGGCACCTCCCACTGGACCAGATTGCTCAGAGCCCCATCCAACCTGGCCTTGAACACCTCCACAAATGGGGCATCCATAACTTCTCTGGACAACCTGTTCCATTGGCTCACCACATTCACAGTGAAGAATTTCTTTCTTATTTTTGTGTTGTGTTTTTGTGGGCTTTTTTTCCCCTAGGAAGTCGTTGGCAGAGGAATACATCATGACAGCTGCTAAACTCATTGCACCAGCAATCGAGACATCTTTTGCAGTAGGCTATGACTGGTAAGAGTCAAGTAGGGCTTCTTTTTGTCTTGATTGTATGTCAGTTTCTTGTGCTGGTTATGAAACCAGTTCATAGATGGAAGCAGCCTGGGAAACATGGTTGCATGTCAAACACAGCATCCAGGCTGTTTGTTTTCAGTTTGACCCCAAACAAAACAAAGTATTGGAGTGTATTCTGTGTTAAAAGATAATTTCTCATTGAAAGTCAACTCTTAATTATACATTTTGCAATTCACACATTCTGAAGTCACACAAAAAGGGCTTCTAAAATTTCATTTGAATTTGAAAACTGAATTTCAAAATTGAAAAGCTTTTAAAAGTCTCAGTAGACAAATGCTACAGGGAAGGCAGTGTTTGCTAGTCTTTACTGTAAGACTGAAGATAGCATAATGAAGACTTGGGGTGCCTAAGAAGTTTTGATCACTTCACAGAGTCATTATATAAAACACTGGAGCCTAAACTTTAAGAAACGTTTGTTTGAATTTAATTTATGAACTTCATGTTTTTAAATATAATCTACCATTCTTAAAACATTTATACAAGTGTACATAATGATAGGCTGCCAACACAGTTCATCATTTGGACTATATTATTCAATTTACATCTTGGCTTTTGCTTTCTGTGGTATTTTCTACAGCAGAATACTCTTTTCTTTAAAACAAATTCAAATAGACACACTTCCTATAATGACAGTATGAAAATTATTAATACAACTTTTCCAAAATTTATTTTTAGTTTTTTATTATAAGGGCTTGCTTCGATTTTTAAAAAATTTCAATAACATTGGGAAATAAGATGTGTACATACGAATGTTGTGTATTGCAAGCACAGTATTACTAACATACCTGTTAGTATTTGGGTAGTGAAGAATGTTCGATGAGAAAAGAGGACTGTCCTTTACCTAGGGTTTCTGGCCTGTGAGGATTATTCTCAAATTTTGCAGATCCTATAATTATAATTTACTAAGAAAGCTGTTTATACTGACATGAAATAATCTCTCACACAGACATGTATTTTCTACTAGAGTCCACAAGGTGGTGTTTGATGGTTTAATGATCATTATAATCTTATAATTTCCCTACTTCTGCCATTCTGCATTATCAGAACTTAAACAGCATGTCTTGTGAAAAATGTAGGTTATTGTTTTCTAATTTGTTAACATGAGCAAGTCAGATTTGTTTGCTCTGTGTCTTGTTTTTTGTTCTGAAAAACTGGAAAAGGTTGTCAGGTACCCAGTTTCCTTAGTGCTATCCACAGAATACTTGTCATATCTGTTCTGGCTAATTGAACAACTTCTGCTGAGATCTGTGGGTTTGGTTTTGTGTGTCAGGACGGATCTATTTTTTGATGTTTTAGGCTGAGGTGTTCAAGCCCAGTGAAGAAGTTTAACCAGCAGCTTGAGCTTAGTTTTTTGAATTATGAACCTTGTTATGGATTCTCTGAGTATTTAATGTACTTTTAATCAAATTTATTTTATTTAGAGAAATAAAGTGGGGGGAAATAGTCTTCAGATTTCATAGCTTCTTTCTTAAATTTTGTCTGTCATGTTCCATAAAGAACAGTTGGATAGTTAGATCTCATTCCATTTTATGGTTAAAAGGTGTTAAAAGTAACAGTTGAAAATGCTTTTTTTGACATCACAAAGACATCTATAATAAAAAAAGAAATTACCGGTTTTTATTATAACTTTTCCTCTAACATAAAAGGCATTTGTCTAAAGACTGTCCATGTGCCAAACCAATTATAGCAGCAGGCAGTTTGTTAAATTAAACTTCTGTTAGAAAATAGCCAGCTATTAGAAGGAGAGAAGGTGCCTTTCCACTAGTTAAAAAAATAGTGGAAGGGATTAAGGAAGCATCCCACAAGTTGTTAATTTACTGTGCCTATTTTCCAAGTGTTTGAGAGAACAGGATATGCACACCGTAAATAAAGGTCTTATTTCAAATGATCAGGCAGCTTTAAGTAGATCACATCAAACCCTGGAAAAAGGATGTGAATTACTGTCTTACTTGCCTGCTGCCTTCTGTTCTGCACTCTTTTTGCAGAAGACCCTAAGCCACAAATAACTGGGTCATGACCAGAAAGAGTCTTACCATTATGACTCTATTATTATGATGTAGCACGGGAACACCAATCTGTAATCTATGGCTTTGCTCACTAATCTTTTTTATAGGTTTGGTAACATATGCATCAGGAGATGAAATTTGAAAAACCGCCTTATAGACTGTAGCCAAAGAAGACGGCTTGAAAAATTGTTTTAGTCAGTTTTTGACATCAAGTATTGCTCAGTGATGGAAAATAAAGTGATATTTAGGCAGCTGACTTTAAAAAAAAAGAGAGTCAGCAGAGATACTATAATTAGGGTAGGTTATGGGACTGAAATATTCTTACAAGTATTTTTAATTGGAGTGCTCTTTGCCTCTGTGAAGAAAGATTAGCTAAGAAAATTCACCTCAGAAAGCAAATTAGCTGAAAAAAATATTTAACTTGGAGACATTTGCACAGATGCATTTTGTTTGTCTTTCTGGCTTACTTTCTGTTGCAGGTGTGTTGATGTGGTGAAAACTTCCCACTATGTAGAGTTAGCCAATGATCTGGAAATAAACAAAGCTACTACTTACTTGAGGCAACAGAATTTTAACCAGGTATAGTAACTTTTCACATTAGTACTTTTTAATATGGTATTTGCAAAGATGCCTTTGTTAGCCACAGCATATTTTTTGGCAAGGGATGGTATGATTTATGCAAACAATAATTATTTTGATGCTGATCAGCAAAGTAACTTCATAAAAACGCTGGCAAGAGACAAGTTTTACCTAAATTAATTTTCTGCCGTGGAAGTTAGAGTGAATGCTGTGCATTTCAAAATCAAAACACCTAAATTTAGTTATCTTCACTGGGTGTCCAAGCTGTCATTGCAGTTAATGGAACTGAGGTCAGTATACTCAGTAGAGCCTAGAAAGCCTGTTGCTAATCAACATGGGGGTGTTTTCATTAATATGAGATGAATCTTTTCTCAGTTAAGTTGGCTATAGTACCAGAATATATGCAGCTGCACCTGCTGTGTATAATTACTGTTTATGCTCTGGTTTTCTTGCTGTTCCCCATGTACTACAGCATTCCCTAAAATACTATAAATTGTCCTTTTGCTTTAGATGGCTTTTCTATTGTTCCATTGAATACAAGGCTTGGTTTGAAATGTGAGTAGTTAGAAAACAACTTCATCTGAACAAAAACAAGCTCAGATATCTGACAGGATTTGACTGGTTTTCTTCTAACATTCACTGGCCACATTCAGTGATAGGAATGGTTGATAAATGAGAAGGAATATAGCAAACCCCAGCTGTGCACAAGTGGCAAGAATTACAGGAGATCATATACAGCAAAATTGGAGTTGAAGCTGTGAATACCTGTCGTCTTCTAAGGTCATTTACCTTCCCACAGCTTGGAGGGATGCACACAGGGACATATGCTTAACTTCAGCCTGCTTTTACTTCTCATATTTAAGATTTCCTGGTTTTCTGAGCAGCTCTTGCTCCTTCTGTCTGTCTTGTCCTCTTCTCCTTCCCTGTAGATACAGCAAGAGTTATCCTTTGTTATACTGCATGTCTGACTGTGGTTTAGCCCCAGCTGGCAACTAAGCACCACACAGTCACTCGCTCACTCCCTGCCCAGTGGGACAGGAGAGAGAATCAGAAGAGTAAAAGGGAGAAAACTCGTAGTCTAAGATAAAGACAGCATAATAGGTAAAGCAAAAGCTGTATACACAAGCAAAGCAAAACCAAGGAATTTGTTCACCACTCCCCATGGGCAAGCAGATGTTCAGGCATCCCCAGGAGAGCAGTGCTCCACCGTGCCTAAGGGTGACTTGGAGAGACAGACACCATCAGTCCAAGTGTCTCCTCTTCCTCCTTCTTCCCCCAGCTTTATATGCTGAACATGACATCTTGTGGTCTGGGACATCCCTTTGGTCAGCCACAGTCAGCTGTCATGGCTGTGTCCCATCCCAGTTCCTTGTGCACCCGAGTCCACTCGCTGGTGGGGTGGGGTGAGAGGCCGAAAAGGCCTTGACTTTACTGTGAGCCCTGCTTAACTAAAACTGTGTTATCAGTGGTCTCCAGCACAAACCCAAAACAGAGCCCCATACAAGTTGTTATGAAAAGAATTAACTATCCCAACCAAAACCCGCACACTGAAACCTTTTCTGAGATCAGGAAGCAGCTTGAGAGTTTGTGAAGTTTTGGGCAAATCTGGTAGCTTTACTGGTGATAGCTTTTGAAGGGTGAGAGTGTTACAGGTAGATAAAAAGTCTTATGATCTCAAGACTTTATTGTTTCAATGGTAAGTTTTTGTGATTTCCAGTTATGTTCAGTATATGTTAAAGAAACTAAAAACAATTCTCAGATGTAAAATGAGGTACAGAGATTGTTGGTTATGTTTTGTGGAGTACTTCAATGGAGGGAGAGGAAAGTGTGTTGGAAGTTAGGAGTAAGGGGAGAAGAACTTCTTTGTATTTGGATTATATGATAGAAGACCTTTAACCTGCACTGAAACCATTTAATAGCAGAGTGGGACTGCAGAATGGTGATTGCAGAACATCTTAATGTTTGTTTTGTTCTAATAAAACTGCAGCTGACATTTACATTCATCCTGTCTGTCTGTTGTTCATATACTTATTAATTCACCACCTGCTCAACACACCTTTGGCTGAAGAACAAGAATGGAAACCTTTCGAAATACTCAGTTCCAAGGCTGTAGTTTTATTGTGTTTTTTCAAAAGAAAACAAACTAAAATAGATTTCTCCTGTTACTATAATGGGCTTAAGTATGGGTTCATCATAATGAATATGTTATTTTAAAACAGTCCTTGCATATAAAAAATAAAATTCAAGGGGGAAATTACCATGTTATGTTTAGTTTTGTGTGTTACATATTTTGATTTTTTTTTTTAATATTAAAAAAACCTTTGAAAATTAATTTTAAAAAAATTCTGCAGGTTAACCACGCAGTTCTTTAACATTTCTGGCACATCCTGCTAGAGTCAGGCAAGCTGCTTTGCAGTTTAACTTCTTTAAGCAAATAATTTAGATACACTGGAAGCAAGTCACAAAGAATAGTTTGGCTAGTCTGTGTTTTGACTGTTGCACCTAAGTAATTGTTATTGTTGAGATTAAAAAGTTAGAAGTTCTTTAGAACTCTTTAAATATAACTGATGATACAGTGTTACTTTGCAAGGACAAAGGGAATGTTGCCTATGGATTATCATCCTAGGGCTCATAATTGCTGAAATGGTTCAGGAGACCTGCAATGTAATTTGCCAGTAAATGAATTCAGTTCAGAGTGATGTGAACTTTTCATTATACATGAGAAGGTAATTTCTCTCCAGTCTTTATCATCAAAGATGCTTTTTAGCAGTATAAACAAAGATAAAGAAATCAGATGCAATGGGAAATGGCTTTTCAGAAAGTAACTTTGAACTGTAAAGCTCAAAATTCACTAAAAGTTAAATCCATGAAGAAGCAAACCTTAAGAGTAGGGTACCTCAGATATAGTAGCGTTACATCTGGAAATATTTGGGATCATTCCCTTTTTGGAGAAAGTCACAAATATGTATATATAAAAAAATTTAAAATTATTGTAGTTACAATCCTTACATTTCTGAGACCACAAAATCTAGAGCCTAACTTTTGAAATGCTTTTCTTGATTGAAGTTGGTGTATTTTTAAAGAATTTTCTATTATTAGGAGAATACAGAATCATTAGTAGTTCATAGTTCTTGGGTGGAATATAGTTGACTAAATCAATGAACTGCATTTAGCTGTATATATTTTGTCATTTTACACATCATTAATACAGTTGTGGTTTTTGTGTAGAGTAACTGTGAAAAAGTCAGTTGAGACTTCTCTTTATGTTTGTTTTGGCATTTGACATACAGTATCACGCATTTGCTTTGATATGTAAACAGCAGCTTAAAGATCTCATGTAAAGGAGGAAGGAAACTTTTGAATTGCTAGTTTTGATGGCTAAATTGTGGTTACCACATCTGTGTTGTAATAGATGATGGAACTGGGCTCACTATGATATTCTAACAGTTTTTGTAGTTAATATAAATGTTTAGCATAAGGAAGACAGAGTTCATTAATAATTTAGTCTGCAGTTACAAATGTTATTCCATGGTCAATGACAAGAAAAAGCTGCCTTTTATTTCAGAGGGGTTTTTTTAAGTTTATTTGCTATTAATATGCGCTTTTTTTTTCTATAAGCATCTTTGTTTTGGAGTTTATGTAATTTAGTTTTCATGTAAAAGGTTTTTAAAAAAATCTTCTGGCCTCAAGCTTCACATTTGAGTACATCCTAAACATAGACAATTGTTGTCATCATATTATGCAAAACAAAGGCACATTGAAATTCAGTCCTGCACTGTGGTGTGTATTTTTTTATATAGTGTGTTTATTCTCAGATGTTTAGTAAGGGGTTTATGTCAATTCATTTGTGTTCACTTAAAGAACTAAAAAAATATGAGTATTGAAAAATTACTGAAAAGTATGAGAATTCTAATTAGTGGACTAGATTAAAAGCAAATCACCTAACACTGTGTTTTGTATTAATAGAATTGTCAGCCTTACCTAATCTAAATTTTTGATAGGTAATAATAGCCAATATTATTGAAATTTTGTGATGAAAGTTAATATTGTATAAATACAGGTATGCTTTTGTGTGTACATGCTTACAAGCATGTGTTACACGCTTTAGTCATTATGTATGTGAGTATATGAGTTGATAATTTTAGCTGTTTGTTACTGTGAAGTTTTTTAATGCTTTCTTAAAGGATTTTTGAATACACTTGCTTCAGTGTGAAGTAAGTTGTTTCCAAATTACTTCTAGGCCCTGGAAACTTTGAAAATGTTTGAAAAAAAGGACAGCAGAATGAAGAGTGCAGCAGCAACAAACCTTTCATTCCTTTATTATTTGGTAAGTTTTTGCTTCAACAAAACGAGTTAAGAATGGCAGTTTATGTAGCAACCTCTGTATTTTTGTGGCAATTTTTTTGTGTCTGCCTGAATAATCTCTGTAAACAAGAAGAAACTGCACCTTAGAGTATTTATTCTGAAGCACCAGTTGAAGTTTGGATTGGGTCCTTTTGTATCCTGTTGATGGGAAGAAGAGTGAGATTGAGCCCCAGGCCACAGAAACATGCCTGCAGTTGGATTTGTGCAGGAGTTCAGTGGCTGCATTTAAAACGTGGGCTCTGGGGACCTTGGCTGAACTTCAGGAATACATGAAATATGTAGCTTAGGCAGGTGTGTTTGCGTATGAAGTTTGTAGGGTATGGGGTTTTTGTTTGTTTGGTTGCTTTTTTAAAAATAAGTGCTACTTTATTACAACAAAGAAAACTTGCAAACTGAATGGGACAGAGTGGCAAGACACATCTCAAGTGTTATCTGAAACTTGAAAGAGATTATCTACCTTATGCAAATATATAAGAAATATTTTAGAACTGAATGATGGAGTTGTTTTTCATCCTCAGTCTTCTGAAATTCCTGTAAGAAGCCACAGCTGCAAGAAAATTGACTGACAAATGACTAATACAATGTTTGTTTTGTTCACGTAGGGGAATGAATTGGAACAAGCAACTAACTATGCAGATTTAGCTGTAAATTCTGATAGGTACAATCCAGCAGCTCTAACTAACAAAGGAAATACTGTGTTTGCAAATGGAGACTATGAAAAAGCAGCTGAATTTTATAAGGAAGCTCTCAGGAATGATTCCTTATGCACTGAAGCACTTTATAATCTTGGTAAGTCACAGGTGCTTTCGTGATTTAGCTTTTGACCAAAGATAACATTAGTGTTTCTGAGAATCTGTCTTTCAAAGCTTTTTTATATACAAATATGTGTCAATTATTATTACTTTATTGAGTAATTTTTTTGTTATAGCAAGGTATTAACTTGTTCTACCTGTCTGTTCTATAAAAAAACTCCCCAGTGTTAACAACATCAACTGGTAATTGCAGATGAATAACTTACTTTGAAGATTAGGAGTTCATAGTATCTACTAAAAGTATACCAGTTTTAGCGTTATTAAACCATCAGAGTCATTCTCCTCTAACTGCCTTGCCTTTCCCTTATTCATCTTGTTCAAAAAGTGAAATTACATATGTTCGTGGTCTTCGATTGAGTTCACGTTCATTGTGTTTTTTCGGTTTGGTAGGTCATGCTGGCTGGTAAGAATTCTGTGCATGACTCTCACAAATGGAGTCCGTTAAAGCCAAGGCAGTTATGCTGCCTCCAAGTACTGTGTTTCTGTTTTGCTTTTCTTGGTTATTCATTCAGTTAGTAAGTTGAACTAATCTGTTTGTCATTATATTAATACTGTAACCTTTATTTTTTAGGTTTAGTGTACAAGAAGTTAAACAGGATAGATGAAGCTTTGGATTGTTTTCTGAAACTCCATGCAATCCTTCCAAATAGTGCCCAAGTCCTTTACCAGATAGCAAGCATGTATCTTTTTCTGGATTGTGATGAGGAATGGTGGTTTTAGTAAGCTCATTTAATCTGAAATATGTGTTTCAATCATGACAGGTGATTTAGAAATTTACTGTTGTGTCCCTTTTAGTCAGAATGATTCATTATCTGATGGCTGTGAAAATGAGACCAGAACTTAACCCATCTTGAATATTTCCAGTGAAGGAAATCAAGAACATTAAGTCTGTTCACATTGCAGGGATTAGATTTACACTCAGTATTAAATTGTGTTGTGGAATATTTAAAGTGCTGCCGGTTTTATTATGAAAATAATGTGGCAGATATAAGCACATGTAAGTAAAATATTTAAGAAAAGGTTACCTAGGTAATAAATGTGAAGCTCTGTTCTGAAAGCTGTTTTCAGGTTAGTTAGTGTATGTGTAAGAAAATAATTGTCTCCCAGCGCTGCGAAAGCTCAACAGATTGAAATTCTGAGAGAAGGGATTGACTTTGCAAATCATCGGTGTTATTCTAAACTATGAATTTCTTTAACAACGCTTCTGAGTATGTCCAAACTGTAATAAAATCCTGCCCAAGGCAAAACAGATTCCAGTTGATGTACTACACTTTTAAAAATAGTATAGGTAATAAAAATATATTTTAGTCAGTAAAATAAGTAACCTCCTAAAATACAAAAGGGCTCTGATTGCATGTATAGCCCCTTTACAACAGCATAAATGGCCCAACAACTCCGAGTGTCCATCTGGGGAAGAGCTTCTCTGCTCCACTGGTATGTAAAACTGCTTTCCACCAATTCTCAGAGGCTTCTTCCATGACAGGTGGGGTGCAGCAGAAACTGCAAAAACAGGTTGGGCAGTAGCTCCATCTGACACTGCTGCAGAGCTCTGAGCCATTGTGCCATTCGGGGTGACTGAGGAAGGAAGAGGACACTGCAGGCTGAAATACTCCTAAAGCTGCCTCTGTTCTCTGGACCGGAATCACATGTGCTTCTTAGACGTACAGCAGAAACCCCTGCTGCTGGCAAAAGTCTCTTCTTGGGAATAGCAGTTTTACCCACTCACTTTAGAGCAAAATACTGTTGGTACGAAAACTGGCCAAGTTGTAAAGGCTGCAAATAAACGGCCTGGTTCTCACACTTCATTCTTATAAATGAGGAAGTCAAAGTAAATTTAGAGTCAGAGAGAGAGGACAACTGAGCCCAAACTTCTGTTGAGCCTAACATGGTTCTAAGGTGAAAGAGCAGCCAAAGTCTCTGAATACTTTTCTTCTTCTAGCGTAACAAAAATACTTTCTGATACAAATGAAATTATGAAAACAATGTGGAAAAAAGAATTCATTGTATCTCCATATTACAGTGACTGGTGTATCTGTTCAGCATATGGATTGCATTAGGTATAGTAGTAGGGATTCTGAGTAAATCAAACTACCATCGGCATCAATCCTTGACTGAAGAAAACTCAGATATGAGATCATGGAAGATCCCAATCAAGCCACAGAATGGTTCCTGCAGTTGATCAGTGTAGTCCCAACTGATCCACATGTACTTTCAAAGCTAGGGAATTTATATGATAGTGAAGGTGATAAATCCCAAGCTTTTCATTATTACTGTGAGGTACTTGCTCTTATATTACTTTTTCAATGCACTTTGTCATAAGTAAAGAAAGTTTTACCACAGGTTCCTATATCAAATTAACAATTGATTAATTTAAACCTTTTAAAGTATCTTCCAAAAAGAGGGGAAAAAAGAGATACTGGGGGAGAGTTAACAAAATATGATTTTTGTAGTGAGATCCTAAGGAAACACATAGTCTGTGTTTCCATGTGGATATTGTCCTCAGACTTTCCCTTTTCTTTTTATGTAGTCATTGTTTATATTGACCTGTAATAATTTTAATTCAAATTATAGCCTGGGACAAAACAAAAACGGGATATAATAAATCTAGTTTTAGAGATGTGTGATGTGACTGACTTGATTAGAAGCTGTGTCTGTATAATAGATATGGAGATATATGTTTTGTTTCTGTTTGGAAGTTTATATATATCTTTTAACAGTATAGCTATACATTATGTATGCACAGTTGCCTAAAGATGGGCAGCCTCTTTCATTTCAAACCAGCTGTACTATTGTCCATAGTTCGTAGAGATTCTTCTGTGTTAGAAACAAGAATAAGACAGGAAGTGTCTGGTGCAATCTGAGAGTTCTTATCTGTGCAGTGAGGATGACCCAAGGCTGTGTTGGAACCTGAATTACTAGTTGAGTTGTGCTTGATGATAATTGTGCTGCCTATTTCAATGGGAATTTCTAAAAAGCTGAAAATGTTAATGTACTTTTGTATAGAAAAGAATGTTTTTGGGTGAGTTTTCCAGCAGACTGATGTGAATGTGGAATTGTACATTTATTAGTTAACATTGTTTAATGTTTTAGGTAAGTTATTCATGTGTAGACATGATTTAAGTAAATGTTTTTGCTGTTGCAAGCTATTTAAAATAATATCTCAAATAAGGCTACATGGAAAATGTGACAGACTCATCTTGGGTAACTTCTGAAAAGCATTCTGCAATTAGAAAACTTGGCATACTTTTTCCGCCCCCCCCCACCACCCCAGATCACTTAGTGTAGCACACTACTTCCATTCATTTATATTACATGTTTTGGGCATCTGGAGAATTAAACACTTGAGTAAGATATTCCAGAAGCAACATAAAGATGTTGTTTATCACTGAAATTGTGGTTTTTTTCACCTTTCTTATTTTGTCAGTCATACCGGTATTTCCCTTCAAACATTGAGGTCATTGAATGGCTTGGAGCATATTACATTGACACCCAGTTCTGTGAAAAAGCCATTGAGTACTTTGAAAGAGCAGCGCTTATCCTGTAAGTAGTTATTATTTTATGCCTACTCAGATTGCTGATTAGACATCCATACCTAGAGATAAATCAGTTGGATAACTTCAATACTATAACCAAACACCAGGGTTAAGGATATTTGTGATATTATTTAATTGTCTCAATTTTCTGTTCATTTACACCGTGGTTTTGCTCTTACTGTGCATTTTCAGTATTAAGTAAGATCCTCCATTGTGCCCAAGATAGTGTTAGATATTAGAACCTATTTTTCTCTATTATCAGCCATTAAACACAGCTATGAAGTGGGGAACAGTTATACGAAGCCACTAAGACCTCTGTCTCTGGCTTTATATGAAATATTTCCCTTCTATTGTTTTATTATGTGGTGAGGATTTGGTGGTTTAGACAAGTGCATGTTTTAGCTGATCTTGCTGCATTTCCTCTTTTCACATAAATTCTACTTCCATCAAAGAAGGCATATGAGTAAGGAAAAATGTGCAGTGCAGAGCTACCAGTGAAAATAAATTGACAGACTAAACTGGTCCTGATAAAGATGTTTGAAATGTACTGAGTTCAGTTCAACAACTTAATTGCTGAAATTGTTCTTTAGCAGAATATGATGCACTTAGAAAGTATATAGGCCATATATTTTCTTTTAGTTTAGAAAGGGACCTTACTAGAGAATGGTTAATAAATAAAATTTGGTCAAATTTAAATTTGTAATCCAGAGTTCAAAGAGAATTCTAAAAATACACACATATCATCTTTTTATGTGAAAACAAATATTTGTCTAAAGGTTCATGAAGAATTTTGTGTTGATAGACCAATTAAAATTCACTCCCAACAAGTGTGAATTTCTCTATTTTGTGTTTTAGGAAACCTATGAAAAATTAGACTAAGCAAAACCCTGTTATTGCTTGTCTTGTGATGATCTAAAATTTGGCATTCTTTTTGTTTTGGGAATCTGAATGGTGTATATATAAGATAGCATGCGAACAAAAAAATTGTACAGTATAATTCAAGGAAAAATCATACTGCAAATGGGTTGTAAAAAGTTCAGTAAAAAATCCTTATTCTGGCTTTGAGATGCTTGGGTTAGAGAAGGCATTAATTACAGAGAGAAAATCTAAAATTTAATTAAGGATTAAAAATGAAAACAAAAAATATAAAAACACAGACTTCACCCAAATGGTGGTATAATTATAAAGAAATAGGGAAGTAGATTAGACAAAAATACAGAGGAGATAGTTGACAGAAATCACAGTTCACAGGTTTGCCAGTATTTTTTTCCCTACAGATACTGGCCACCTTAAAAAATTTTATTTTAGTAAAGCTGTGAGATTGCATATGCTGGCATTCACAGCCTTCTTAGAAAATACAGCTGAAACTAAAAAGAATTATTTCATAATCTTGGTTTGGCAAAGATTTAAGTATTTTGTGCTTCATGTCGCCCTCATTCCATGCACAAAGTGTGTGGATTGTAAAGTACTTATGAAAAATAGGCGTATTCTTGAGTATTTCTTGTAATTTCAATCTACCTATAATACAGAAAAATTATTTCTCTGGGGGAGATTTTTAATAGGAGATAACAGTATAAATGTTTTGCTGTTTATTTGATATTAGAAATAGAGACTAGATGTGCGAATTGGTAAATATGAATGTAAATATAAATTGCTACTAACTTTAAATGAAGTTGCATTTTAAAATTACATCTTTTAACTGTGAACAGCATTTTTTATTTTAACGGTTTTTAGTTGCTTTAGTGCACTCAGTGTTTTTGTCACAATAACTGCTTTTTAAATTGCATTCTAAGAAAACATGTTAGACAATTAATTGGGAAACAGTTTTTCATTATTTTATTTTTACTAGCATGGTCAAATCTCTCATTAATAAAAGGAGTTAGTGCAGTTAGTGCTTACTGCTGACAATTTATTCTCTGTAGAATTTTCATACTGAACTGCATAATAAATTCTATTACGGCATGTGCTTGGCTGCCTTTGCAGGAGACACATTCAGCTGAAACTAAAAAGGTGCAACATCTGTATTTAATGAACTTGCTTGGCAGCTACCAGGCAAACAGATTGCTTAGAGTTAAAAATGGCCTGTGCCATGATTAGAGAGTAAAACTGAAGAGGATATGTACAAAACAATTCTGAAAATGTTACTTTTTCGTACTTTTTGGATATGCTACTATTCAATTGTAAGCCACATGTGGAAAGTGCTTTGGCTGTCAGAGGATCCTTACACCGTTAACATGAAAATGTCCTAATTTTTGCATTATCTTGATAAAAATGAGGAAAGAGTCCAACAGTTTTATTGCACATGCTCAAGCATCTCAAATATTTTCTCTGACCATACTGTCACTATAATGTGCAAAAAAGAGAAGGACAGACAGCAGCTAGGACATCGAGGTGTTAGAACAGAGGAGAAGCCAGAATTCAAAGCTGTAAGTGGGGACCATGCGTCCTGGCAGGGATCCCTTGGACATGTGTGGGACCCTAGTGGTGGGACCTCCTTTATGCTCCTCCACCTACAATACAGTTTAACATTTTGTCCTCCCCCCTTGCATGGTTCTGCATCTCTGAAAAAGATCAGTGGTTTGCATGTCAGGTCTACTAATTATGTCTGGGCACAGAATCATGAGCTTAAGAAAAACTCTAACATGGGACTGAGAATGAATGTCATCGAGTCCTGGAAACAGGTGAATTGTGTGTGAGCTGGGCAGGCTGCATTCTTTCTAGGAAGGCAACATGCTATGTGAAAAATTTATTAGTAGTTAAATAGTAGGTCTTTACCAGTGCTATGCAGATTATTTTGCTCATTCGTTGTTTGGCAGTGTGCATGATTTGATTTTATTTATATGCAGGCCAACACAAGTGAAGTGGCAACTGATGGTTGCCAGTTGCTACAGGAGAAGCGGTAAGTTCTGTAAATTTTTTTGTAATTGCTTGCAGGATTGTAACGTTTTTTTGTAATTAATTGGGGTTGTTTAGCCTGGAGAATAATGAAAGGGGTTTCTAGGAAAGATGGAGACAGACTGGGGTCTGGAGTTCCAGGTCATGGTTTAAACTGAAAAAGGGTAGACTTACACTGGGCGTAAGGGAGAAATTCATTGCTGTGAGAATGGTGAGGCAGTGGCACAGGTTGCCCAAAGTAGTTGTGGATGCCCCATCGCTGGAGGTGTTCAAGGCCTGGTTGGATGGGACTTGGAACAACCTGGTCTAGTGGAAGGTGTCCATGTCCATGGCAGGGCTGTTGAAACTCAATCTTCAAAAGTCCCTTCCAACTCAAATCATTCAATGATCTTATGATTTGTTTTGATTGATGTTTTGATTTTTTTCTTCTTTTGATGTTTTCTGACTCGACTCATGGCTGTTGCTTCTAAGTTTGTGTGAACATTCAGTTACGTGTTATTTTGTTATGATTTTTCTCTGTATATAAAACATGAAGTTCCTTTTAAGTCCAGGAAGTGTGCCTGTACTTATGCATGAGACATTTCTTGTGCTGTTAAGTAAAATGAATAGTACAGCATAAATGATCAGATAGACGGGCTTTTAAATCTAATTATACTACCAACTGATCTAACGTAAGTAATTAGTTTTTCAAGTTGCTTAAGTCCCTTTCTTTTTCAACAGCAGGTATATTTCTTTGATATTAAAATAGTATTTGTGTTACACAAACAAAAGAGTCTTAATGTGCTGTATTTTCTTACTGGGAATATAATGCACTGATAAGCAAAATGAAAAGAGACTAATCTTTTTGGCTTTTTTCACCACCTAAAATGCATTCAAGATACTTGATGATGTAAATGATACTTTTCTTTCTTGCTGTTCCATTTTGTCACTCTTCTTTATGCTTCTGTAGAACTTTGGAGAGAAGTCTTCCATAACAAATATGTGCATTTTCTCACTCAGCTCAGTTATTTAATACAACAGTGAGAAAAGGAACAGGACCTAGGAGAGTCAGTGAATTAAGAACAGTCAGCACCACCCAAAACTAGACACAAGAGCTGTTTTCCCATCAAAGAAACACAGTGGGTTTGGCTGATTTTTAGACTGCTTATAATTTATTGGTAAAATTCCCAGCTTATCATGTTGATGTGTCTCAAACTTTTTTGTCAAATATGTTGTGGATATGATGTTTTAAATTCGTGGGTCAATCAGTCCTTTCCATCATCTGTTTGAGTCAAAATTGAAAGCAAAAGTCCCGAAGAATAATTGCTTTGCTACCAGATCCAGGCAAAGGAGAGCCACAGTTTGTAGCTTGATGGGAGGAAGGACATGGTGAGGACATGGTGTCCTTAGATATTTCCATTTGACCTATCCATATATTTGCAGTCTCAGATAAGTCCTTTTAGGGTGATGCTGCTCCTCTAGTAGTTGTGTTGTAGAGCAATGGTGCCAAAGAGGAAGATAAAAAAAAAAAGCAAAAGTCAGGAAGCTCCTTCTCATTAATTCTGTTATTTAGAGAGTAATTTGGACTGTTTTCGCTATTTTTACTATCAATTAATATAAGTTTGGTCTTATGAAATTTGGTCCAACAATATTAAATCATTTACTCTAACTAAAAGGATAAATTAATGTTAAAGTTGTCTAATGTCTCATCAAATATTCTTTGAATATGTGGGTAGGAGATGTTTGTTTTGTTTGCAGGTAACTACCAGAAAGCTCTGGAGAAATACAAAGTCATTCACAGAAAGTTCCCAGAGAATGTTGAATGTAAGTTGTTTCATTCTGTGGTGTAACTATCAAAGGCAACTTTGTTACATTGAATAGGTGTGTTACTAATCATATGATAAGTTTTTCACATGAACATTCTTCCATTAACTAACATTTTTCTTCATGCTAGTGCTGCATGTTTTCTGTGACAATACTGAAGGGTGACTTAAGAAATATGAGGATAATGCTGAAGAAGAGCGATGAAAATAAACTTTAACTGATTTACATTGGTTTGAGTTCTTTCTCATACATATGTACTAAATTTTATAACTATGTTACTTACTTAATCTTTCTTATTGTGAAGTTTTACTAAAGTCAGGGATTCCAAAAAAGCATAGAGGATGAGATTTTGTTTCTGGGTTTTTAAACTATAGTTGGTCAACCACTCTCTGGAAAATCCATAGAGAATTTCAAAATAAACTGTGGGAAACATAACTTTGAAGAGTAAGACACTTTGCAAAATCAGTCACACCTGTACTCTAAATAGAGGTTGTCAGTGGTTGTATAAACTTTCTCTTCCATCCCACACTGTGCCTCACAAATTCCAAAATACAAGGTTGTTGCCAGCAAGTCTATGCTTTCAGATGCAATGTGGGAAGAATATTCATTGTATTTTATTCTAAAATCGTATCGTTCTGCTTTAACAAATGTATTGCTTTTTTAAAGAGGAATCACACAGCTCTCTTTTACAAGTGAAATTCAGTACTATAACTCCTCAAAGTTATAAGCAAAATATCATCTTCATGTTGATCACCCGCTTCAGAGGGGCATTTAGTAAACCATTTAGAATGCAAATATGTTTCTGAATGTAGTTTCTGCAATTTTCACAAATGGAGGCAGGAATTAGGCAAGACAATTTAACTGATTTAAGTTTTCTACGCCTGAAACAATAGTTCTTCTTCATCTCTCCCTGATCATGGGCTCCCTAAACCAGCAGAAAACTAAGTCAGCACAAAATGAAATAACATGTTTGTGAAAGCAGTCAGGAGAGAATGGATCATGTTCTGTTTGTTTCTGCTCCAGTTTTTTGAAAGGAGTGTTGACAAACACATAGGAATATCAACAATGTTTTCAGAGTTTGGTAGAATATCTCAGGAGAATGTTTCTCAGGGTTCTTTTGGCTCGATCATACAGTTACTGGTGGTTTTCATGTCAGCTTTGCTGGGGGTTTTTAGTTCTATAAATATTAGTCTTTAAAAAATCAACCACAGCCAGAGGAATTCTTGATTCACTTGGCATTTGTAAAATTGTTTACAACAAAATTCTCTTGATAACAACTCCTCAGTAATATCTTAGTATCATTACTATGCTTTCCAGCTTCCAAAATATTTTGCAAATGTCAAGAGTTCTGAGCCAGATGAGTTAGTATGTCTTGTGCCTTCCACATATATCAGTGGTATTTGTACTGTCCGTGGATATAGACACAGAGAAAATGTTGAATTACTTGCAAAGTATCACCACTTGCATAGTGATCCTGGACTGGAGTAACCCTGTTTGCGCAGTTATTTGCACTGTTTGCCATTCTGCATGTCCGGTTCTGTCAGGATGCACTTGTAGTTTGACCTGATTGTAAGTCTTTTTTTATCAATGCTTTGCTTTCCAATTAGGCCTCCGATTCCTAGTTCGTCTCTGTACAGACATGGGGCTGAAAGAAGTCCAGGAATATACAACAAAGCTCAAGAAAGCAGAAAAATTAAAAGAAGTAAGAGAACAGGTAGGTCTGTTTCTCTGGTATTATACAGTATAGCTACAGACGTAGATGAAGCTAAAATAGTGTTTTTGATACTTCAAGATGCATTGTTAACTTTCTGGTTTACAGAGGCTTGTGTTTTGGGAGGTTTAGTTTTAAATTACTGATCAGTCTTACATCTGTCTGAATAGTTTCTGAGCACCAGATTTTCTGTGATTTTTAAACAGTAGTGAAAGATGGATTATGTGGACATGATGGGAATGCTGGAGCCACTCACATAATTCAATGTCTCTGGAATGTCGTCTTTCCTACTTACTTGCCAGATTTTATTCAATACTTTAGTGTATTTATGAGCCAAGTAATAGTGCAACTATGGAGAGAGATGGGAAGCCTAAGAATTTGTCCATGTAGAAGAACTCCTTTTTGGTTTATACAAAACTGCAGCATTGACATATTATATAGGTAGAAGTAAACCATTCATGTGAGTGCCAATTTTTAAACTGAAAAAAAATTCCATGAAAAAATAACAGGCTGTGAAAGGTATGAGATCATACCTTGTGTTCTGTTCAGAAGAGTGAACTCACATTTGTGTGTGTGTGCGCATGTGTGTGTGTGTGTGCACTCATGCATTGTTTTCTTGCTGTTCTGGTGATAAAGTAAGATTTTAAAATGAAAAACAGCTGCTTGTTTGAAAAGCATTATCCATCCTGTTGAGCTGCAAAGTATTCAAGCTTGCTTTGCATATCTGGAGAATTACCTCAAAGCTATGTATGTTAGGATACATTGTCTTAACTAATTTGCTCTTAGTAACACTTATTGGTCCCTTTTGATGCCAGATGATGTGCACATGCATCCTTAGCTACTTCTACTTAAATTCCAGGGAGTCTGAGTATGCACATGAACACTAGGAGATTTTTAAAATGAAACTCACAAAGGGAAACACTGACTGAAGGATTCCAGCTTCATGCTACAACGTACTTTGAGGGGCTAGCTGAAGTGTATTGGTTTGGATTTTCAGTAAATGTAAAATTTAAAGCACTTGGGAAAATGGGCAAAAGAAAGCAGTCCACAACTGTAGTGGGATTGATATTCCTCCATGTCTCCTCATAATTGTATCAGTAAGCAAAACAGATGACCAGGTATAATGCTCCTAGTCTGCAAAATTCGTAATTAAGAGATTCACTGGAGTGTGTTAAACAGGGTTTTCTTGGTTTCTAGTCAGCTCAGTGTCAGTGATATACATAGTTCATTGCAGTAACATTCAATACCTCAGTGCTTTACTTGAGAAAGCTCACAAACAAAACCAGTTGAAACAGGATTATTTTGTAGTTGATAAGAGAGGTTGGTCCCTGGAGATAGAAAGGCTATTTCCTTGTGTGTAATTCTGGCCTTTTTTTTACACTGAAGACATTCATTATATATAGGAAAATGTCAAGGACTTTAAAGAAAACACCTTTTTTTCTTTAAGAAAGGTAATATTTGAAAGCAATAAAAAACCTCCTAAAAATTTTCATATTTCTTTCTATTTATTTCATATGGGAAGCGGCAGCTTTCCCAAACACATTTTTGTACTGCCTGGTGAGGAAAAAGCTACTGATAGAATATTTAAAAGTGTAAATCATCTAAGTAACTTAAGAATTTAGTAACAGAGAAATTATGTTTAAATTACAGGATTTTTTTCATTCTGCCTTCATTTTATTAAGGGAATTCATTAAGTCCTACCTGAATGGCAGAAGTATCAGTGGGATCCAACACAGACTCATGGTAGCACAAGTTATTGCATAGTTGATTCAGACTGTTCAGACTTTAATAGTGTTCATAATTCAGCCATGATGTGGAAAGCTCACTCAGTGTCTTGCATTTCAGTATTCCTGTTGGAGTCTGTTGGCTCTAGCCTGTCATAACACTAACCTTGCAAAGCAGGATCACAGAATGGTTTAGGTTGGAACGGACCTTTAACGATCATCTAGTTTCAACCTCCTTGCCATGTGCAGGGATGCCCTCCACTACCAGGTTGCTCAAAGCCCCATCGAACCTGACTTTGAACATTTCTGGGAATGAGCATCCACTGCTTTTCTGGGCAACCTTTTCCAGTGTCCCACCATCCCCATCATATTTTTTTTTCCACTTTCTCCACCCTGTTTCAGTTTAAAGCCATTACTCCTTGTCCTGTCACCACAGGCCTTGGTAACAAGTCTCTTCTCATCTTTCTTGTAAGATCTCGTTAAGTATGGAAAGGCCACAACAAGACATCCCCAGAGTCTCCTCCAGGCTGAACTTCAACTCTATCATCCTGTTTTCACTGGAGAAGTGCTCCAGCCCTCTTTTCATCTTCATGGCCTTCCTCTGGGCCCTCTCCAACAGGTCCATGTCTTTACCCTGGCTGCCTGAGAACTGGACACAGACTTCCATGTGGGGTCTCAGGAGAACAAAGTAGAGGGACCTTAGAGCAGATCTGTCTAGAACAGATAAGGTATCTATGATAGCACTCTTAATTAGTCAAAGCTTTAAGGTAGATCTGCTTAAATATTTCCTCTAATGTGTTACCCAGAAAAGGTTTTTAATTCAGCCTTTTAAATAAGCCTGATTGTATTGTAATTTAAACTAAACCAATTTTCATTTAAGCAGATAAAAACAAAATGCACTAGGTTGAAAAAACCCAAACAAACACTCGTCTTGCCTTTGTGCCCCTTCAAAACAACCACCAATAATAAAAATAAAGCAGGTTTCTTGTCAGCTCTGTCAACTTCATTCCTGCAGGCAGGCCAGTGTTTCCAGCCTGACTAAGCTCTGAATGGCAGCAAAATTCTGCCCCTGTGGTTCCTAGCATACTGTCTTCAGAACCTCTGAAGTCCAATGAGTTGCTTTCTGCTCCTTGCAGTTCCTTGTCTTGGTGGGACATGCTCCCATCTCCCTCTTCTGGCTTTCTCTGCCACACTCTGAAAATTTTCTCCCAAAGGAAAGGAACAGCTTCTTCTGCCCCCAAGGATCCCACTGACACAGTTTTCTTAAAGATTAACACCATTGTAGTTGGTAAAGGAACAAAGACTCTAAGAAAAGATGTTTCAGGACATGCTGCAATTTTGTATGCAGCTGTCCTGCAGTATAAGTGGAATATCTTTCTGTGACAATCTCTACATCAGTGCTGTCTTGCAAACAATAGCCCTGCAGTTCCTTTTTTTGCTATTGATGTTACATCTGGGTTCCCATCCTCTGGTTTTGGGTTTGGGAAGGTTTTTTTTCATATGTTTCTTGGTTGGGGATGTGTGTGTGTGAGTGTGGTTTTTTAGTCTTCTCTCTACCATCTGGCTTTGGAAATTACTAGGGTTTTTTTTCCTAAGAAGTTTCTTCTGTCATCCATGACCATACAGTCATAAACTATACTTTCTAGTTCTAAAATTACCAAATTTTAATATTTCACCACCTAAGTTTCCAACAGGAATACTGGTTTCAGTTAGCAGTACCAAATACAGTTCAATTCCTGCTCCGAATTTCAGACTAACCCTTGATTTCCCAATTGTACCCAGTAAAGACAAAACAGGTAAAATGCTAGTGTAGTATACCTGTGTTTGAAAGTCTGCATGCAGACTTTGTCTTCTTGTACAGATTTATCAAAATTTTCTATTTTGGCATTGTTTTTCCAGAATAAGTATATCCACATGGAGTTTATACCAAAATAAATATTCTGGAGTACTTATTTCCCTCAGTTCTCAAATATGGACAAGTTGTTAAATACTTCCAGCCAAGAATCTGGGAACATCTGTGGAGTTCATTCCCTGTAGAAATTTTTCTCCCTGTTTCTCACAGCATTCAATTTTTACTGCAACCTTCATATGCTGGAGCGTTTGAGGAGGGAGGGGGGCTGGGGTTTTGTTTGTTTTTGTTTTGTTTTGTTTTTTACTGCATTAGTCTTACTTTTTCATGTTTCATTCTAAAAAAGACAGGTAATAGTGTAAAAGTTCACAGAGCCTCTTTGGCACTGATGTGTACACACGTTACTGTTTATTTCCACTTAGTGAGCTTAATGACTGAGAACCAGGGGCGATGGGGTGTGGTGTGAAGCAGTGATGAGAGGTGCAAATGCCGGAGGGGCCTTACTGCCTTTACCTTCAGGCATCCACATCTGGGCTAACCATCCTAAATGTCTTTTGCAGTCATGGGAGAAATAGGCAGTTTTAGGGTGGAAACCCATTTTGAATGTCTGCTTTTAGTATGGGATTACTTTCAAACAACTCGCTTGGAATTACAGGAGTTAATCATATGTTTAAGCTGTAGTTCTTATGTAATATTTTGGGAGGAAAGCTGTAGGATGTAAATGCCAAGAGGGCACAATCAGATAGGGACCACTTCCCTTGGGCAGACAGAAGCTGAGCTTCTGCTGTCAGACTTTCTGTCAGTCATTCAATGGTTGGAGGCTTCCTGAAGGATTGATATATGCTACCTCACTGGGCTGTGAAAGTGATATTGAATCCAAAATTCAGAGAACATATTTTAGACTTGAGGATTTCCCAAAACAAATAAAAAAGTATGAGAAATTCTGGTCCCAGACTGAATTGCTCGAAGACCAGTCCTGGTTTCACACTAGGCTCAATGCTTTCCTGTCTGACTCCTGTGGGTTTTGATTTAAGAGTTCTTCCTTTTTCTGTTGGCATGAATCTTGAAAGTTCTTTCACTTCTTTTGGTATCATTCCATTTGCCAGACTCCATTATATTTTTCTGGTGAAAAATAATGAGTGAAGAAGTTACAGTAATTGACCTAAAAACATGGTTAGGTAGTGTGCATGTGTGTTTTATCAGATCCTGAATTCATATTTCGAAGTAAGATGCAGAGATGCTTTATTAATAGCTGAGTGATTTAAACATCAAGTTTTTGTACCTATCAAAAAGTCCCTCACTGAGGTGTCCCTTCTTATAATTGACAAGATGTATGCATAAGAAATGTGGTGTTTTGCCAGAAGAGCTAAATCTGCCATGTCATACAAAGGTATTGCTTTGATAAACTGTTAAAGTTTTCAAGTAACACTCAAAAAAACACAGCTGGAAGATGTTTATGGTACCTTCCCCTGTGCAAGAGGGCTGATTTTTTAAACAGAGCTTTTAAAGTATTTACCTTCACCTTTATCTTGCATTTAACACTCAACAGCAAATTAAATTTTGCTGTGAAATACAGTGCTGTGCCAAGAATTCAAAATCTAAGATCTGTAGGGTGAATAGTTCTTTTTATAGATTCCCCCACTTCTCCCTTTTGAGCCTTTGCAATAATAAAATGCCTGTGGGATTTACAAGACGTTAATAGGCAGAGGCTACTTTGAACTCGTGCAAGGAGGGCTATGTTGCCTGTTTTTTCAGCTGTACTTTACAAAGGAACATCTAAACTATTTTTATGCACATTCATTGTATAAATTTTATCTGAAGAAAAATAATTTATTGAGATATTCTATTTGAATTTCACAGAACTCTTGTTTTACATAAACATTGGATTTAACCCTGATTTTAACGACAATTTTGTGTGTTGAAAAACAAGCTTTAGTAGTCAGAGTATAGTAAGTCTAGTTTAACATTCTTCTAGTGTTTTATTAATAAGCTGAGTTGAATTTTCAATAATTATCTCTAATATATATTACTGAATGGGTTTTTTTGTTCTGTTCTTTTCAAACTTTTTCCACTGTTGTGCAGCGCATTAAATCTGGCAGAGATGGCAACGCTCGTAGCCGCAGAGACGGAAGTGGTGGTAAGTAGTCAAGGCCTCTGCTTAAATATCAGTTTTGACAGGATCCTAAAGAAAGTAGATTTTCTGAAAGTGTTTGTAAAGCCTCCTTTCATTCTGAAACGTGCACAAATATGCACTGAGTAATATGTAAGTACTTAACAAATTTTATTTCATACTTTTTGATTCTCTCATTGTATGAAACTGCAACTGATACAGTAGCATGGATTTGGTCTAACATTTGTGTTTTATATACAGATCTTAGTGTATTCGTAAAGCTAAATTTCTGATTGTTTTCAGCACTGTGGACTTGAACATTTTTATTCCATTAACTTAGTATTTGAATATTTTTAACTTCGGAATATTTACTATAAGGAATCATTTATTATAACGAAACAGAACACGTAAGCCATAGAAAGCAGGAATTCATTGTTTCTTTCTTTAACATGAAAAAAAGGGAATTTTGTGCCCACCATGTAATCTGCTATGTTCGGTGTTTGTTACAAGTTCAGCAGATTGTTCTGTGCAACCAACTCTGTAATAAGGATAACATACCCTTAACTATCTTTGAGCTCCTCCTCCCCTTTTCTCTTTATAGCAGAACTGAAGTACTGGAGGCTTCCCTAGAAGAAAACTTCCTCTCTGACTTCTCAGTCTGTCTGCTTCTGTAGATTTACAGTGCTGATTTCCATAAATATAAAACTCTTGCAATGTAAGTCAGGAAACTGCTCTGTTTTGTTTTGTCTTCTCTGCACTAGGTAGCCTGCATATTGCAGAGCTAATGATTTTTCCCTCCCATTATTAAGTCCATGAAATTAGTAATGTAAACCTAACAGTCCCCCACTTCTGCTCTTTGGAAACTAGCAGACTTCAGGCTACTTCAGCCATGTGGAAAAAAAAAAATCCACATTTAGACCCAAAAAGGAAATGGTTTCTTTATATTCTGCTTTTGGTTTATCTTGATGTCAGTGGGTCTCATTAGAAGATATCTCCTATAAATTCTTGTCTCTCTTCCCTTCCTTTTACAATGAAATAATTTATGATTTTTTTTTCTTATTTGGTAATTTTATTTCTCCACCTACATAGCCAATATTTTACTACACTTACCAAATTCTATAGGGCCGTGAAAAGTCATGGCAATTACTAGTGTAATCTGAAGATGACCTTAGAATGCCGTTACATTTATGAAGACTGCTTTCCTGGATTCTCTGAGGGTTAAGAGTGAGTGTTAGGTGCTTGAGAGAGATCTTATTCCTTTTTCAGCTCAGTAGTTTCACTAGAGAAGCTTTTAAATAATTTCTTGATGTGTGGAAGAAACAACCATTCACCTAGGATTGAATTTTACCTGTTCTGGGCCTCTGGCCAAAGTAATTCTTTATTTAAGTAACAGAGAGGGATGGAAATGTTTCTGGGCTCTCCTTTGTTACATAAACCCCATGATCAGGCAGCCAGCTGGAGGTGCCAACAAAACAGCAGCATGAGACAGGATTGATCCCTATTCTCTGTCATAAAGTGAAATCCGCTTTGGCATACAGTAAGTGGAAATGAAGAGCAGCATTGGTAGGAGGCAGGGGTATTTACAGCTGTGCAAAACTTTGCATCAGGTATGTAGGCAAATGGCACAAAGGGTCTCTTTTCTCCTAGCTCTACTTTGTAATTATCCCCACCCTCATTAGTGAAAAAGGGAGTGAGTCAGTAATTTAGCAAAAGAAGATATTAATAAGGCTCATGCTGAAAGGATGCTAAGACAACATAAATCCCCCAAACTACCAGTTTGTCAGTATTTCTTTTAAAGACAGAAGTATCTACGGAAAGTTGTCGTCTTTCTTTTTTTTTTCCTCTTTTTTTTCTTTTTTTTTGTTTTATTTTTTTAATTAAAAAAAAAGAAAGAAGATCAGAGGTTAAGCAGGATCAGAACTGACCTAGAATTTACCCTATCAGTAATTCTTAGATTGTTGTTCAAGATATTATGTCAAATATATGAAAGAATGGAAAAAAACAGACTTTGGGAACAAGTCTGTATAAGAGCATGTCTCCATTACACAAACGCAGTGCCAAAGATGCAGCCTTTCTGGAAGTGACTCGGCAAACAAACAGAGGTACAAAGAAGGTCCTGTATTGAGCCTAGAGTTAACTTCCTGCTGGGATTCTTAATTAAAAGTTGTGGTGAACTCTACTACTTATATGTATTTTTAGAATGAGCCAAAGGTGCTGGGCACATTTTAACTGGTAATGTTGACTCTGGGGAGCCTTATCAGTGAAAAAACTGGGCACTCACAGCATCAGATGTTAAGGACTGTGTTGTAGTTTGTCCACATTGTACTGAGGATGACTAAGAGAAACCTGAAGACCCAACCATTTTTTTTTTGTCCAATGCTTGGCGTTATTCACCTGGGTTATGAGCTGCAATTAGGAGTTTAATAGACTTCTGTGCAAGACACATATGAAATATAAACATAGGTTATTTTATTTCATAATATTAGTATGCTTTTGATAATGACTTCAAAAGGAAAAGAAAAAGAAACATTTGTATACATTTTAAGGTTAGTCTTTTCCAGTGGTGTTGCCAAGACCAAAAGGGATCATTTTCCTACTCTGTATGAGGGATTTGCCATCATTACTGAACCCAGTGAAGCGTGGAATCCTCCTTAGTTTAGTACTTACTAGCTAGCTGAAGTCTGTATGCATTCCAGATATTTCAGGTATGATGCCTGTTTTATTTCTTTCCTCTTACCAGCTCACTGTCCCTATACTTGCTGGCATTCCTAACAGATTTTTTCCCCCAAGTATTTTGTCCCTCTATAGTTATTTATATTAAGAGTATTAATAATTCAGTTTTCCTTGTTTTAGGAAATATGATCTAAAATTGCTTTTAAAGGGGAAGCTAAGAAGAAAGAGAACTAAACCAGCAAGGTTTGTACTTCATAGGGCACCCAATGCTTTGCCAATATAAATTAAAGCAGAAGGTGTATGAGATGCACCAAAGTACAGTTTCAGCAATATGATTGATGTGTGCATGAATGGTAGACAGAATGGAAACAGAGAGATCAAGAAAACTGACATCTCTATCAATGTCAAAGTCTGCTCTTGTCTTGTGAGAAAGATAAGCATTAAATCTGAAATGCCTACCCAAAATTGAACACATTTGTCACTCATTACAAAAAGTGACATTTTCTTCTCCCCATAGTCATCAGATTTTTGGTTTTCAATCTTACTCAGGTTATGCTGGAAGCAGATTACATTGATATGGTCCTGTTAAAATTATTCTTTTTAATTTTAAGAATGGAGAAAGAAAGAAACAAACCCATACCTCCACAAAACATTGAAGGGAGCTAACAGTATATCTGAGTTCAGGCAGTTCTCAAAGATTTTTTTTTCCAATAATCTTTTCTTGTTTTCATGCTCACTTTTTTGTGTTTTGCAGATATATGATTGTAACATCCAGAACTTAGAAGTTGGTGCACTGTGGTTTTTACTACCATAAGAGGTTTTTCCTGTTTAATAGCATAGTGCCTTTATATATGTAGATAATGCAAAGTATGATGTTAAGGAATACATTCTCATAGCAGTGTTTACTTGGTCTCTGCATTTGCCCAGCTCTCTGAATGGAGAGTTTTGTGCTGGATGAGAGGAGCCGTGCAGTCTCGGACAGGAGCCCAAAGAAGCCGTGTTGAATTCAGAAGATGAAAGCCTGACTACTTTGCATTCTCCTTGTTACCTAAGCCTGCCAGGGCGAATTTGGAAAATAAACCACATGGGAATAATTTAGGTGTCTTTTCCCTTTTTCATTTCACTACTGTGTCAGTTTGTCCATCCCCAAAAATTTCCGGTATTCAGACACCCTTTACCATCCCCTAGGGATCTCCTCATATATTATGGAAGTATGTTATAGCTGTTAGAGCTGTAGACATCCCAGATAATCCTGACTATGACAGAGACAAGAGATTTTCTTGCTACCCTGCAGCCAGGACATCACAGTAATTTATATTTTCTAGGCTTTGTGTGCCTGTTGATGCCTCATTAATTACAAGTCATTGTGGGATGATTCCATTGGCTGTGTGTGCAAAATAGAAAAAAATTTTCTTAATTAATGGAGAAGGGAGAACATGTTGAAGTGAAAAGAACGTCTTAAGCTGTTTTCTGCTCTGAACTCACCTAGGATCTAGCTGAACTGACACACCACAAACAATTTTCATTCAACAGAATTTCAAATCAAAATGAACAGCAGAGAAGTTATAAATTTCATCTACTTCCCATGCTGTTTCACAGTTTTAATATAATTTTCTGCCTTCTACACTGAACTTACTCTTCTCTTTGGTCCAACCAATGCCTATTCTTCTCCAAAGATGGCATCTTCATCCCAAATATGAAAGATACACAGAGGTGCACTTAAAACACGTTCTGGATTTAGTGTAGCATTTAGCCCACTGTGCACTGTTACATAAACATTTTACAGAGGAGATAGATTGCCAAACAATCTTACCCTTTGATGTCTTTTCTTGATGAGTAAAATGGTACTAAAAGTTGTAATTTATGTCCTTGGTGATACTGAAGGAATTTCCAATGCAGTAGTCTCATCACTTTAATTGCAACTTGTTAGATTTCTTTAAAAAATAAGTACTAATACAGTAGATTTTATGGGTTGAAGTACACATGGGTATCATGTGACATAGGCAGTACAGAACACATAAAAAGATTGAGAATCTTTTTTGCTAGGTATCACTACTTAAAATAGGACTATTACTAAATAGCATTACTTTGGCAGTATGTTGCATTATTCATTGTTCTGCCATATAAAGTTAGCCATTTTTTAAAATTGGGTTTTATACATCCAAATTCTATGTGAAGGAATTCATTCAAGTTAGTTTTTGTAAGACCTTGAACAAATCTAAATTAATTAAACAATTCTAGTAGAATAATTTAAATATCCTAAATATAATATTATGGCCATGACTTTTAAACAGATGAGAGGAAGGAATGCACTGTAAAAGCTATCAGCATGCAGAGTGTATTATTTATGTCTCTGTGTGCCTAGTTCCCAGTTAAGGCTATTGAACACAGACTGTGAGGGGAAGGTAATGTCAGCATGATAATCCAAGTCTCAAGTATAATAATTTTACAGAGTAAATGTATTTATTATATTTTAAAAATATATTCACCAGCTCTGCTTAGTCAGTTCCTGTTGCTTTTTCAGCTGAAATCTGGAGCTTTGTTCCTGCAGTCAGTTCATGTGGATGTGTCCACATTGTCACCTCACAGTGGCCTCTACATGAACTACAGTAATAACTTATTTATTAAAAGCCCAGTAAGTTAAAAAATAAGGAGTGGGTATTCATTGTGGTGGAGGTTTCCTTAGATAAAGAGAGCAGTTTAGTTCACCAATGGTCTTCCATTATTCCAAAGCTGCCTTGAATTAGGAGCAGGTGTTTGTACAGTTAATACAGTAATACAGAGAGAATTGATTTGCCATTTCAGAAATATCTACCTGTAGTCCTCTGATTGTAGGTACAATCAGATGTTAATACTCAAAACTGTGCTCTTGGTAGAGAAAAACTACAAATAAAGCTTTTCCTCCAGAGTTTTTAATATTATCCTTTGGGACAATATTATCCTTTGTGTATTACTTTAGTAATGTTAGTTTCATTCCCATAATTCAAAAGCTGAAATTTTTCTTAGATGGGGTGAGAGCAGCAGGGAATGGTGAGTAGAAATTGTTAAACTTGCTTCCCAAAAGTATGCATGTCTGTGATAAAATGCTTTGAACACAACTCCTTCCCTGAAGTTCTCTTCACTGTAGGATACCAAAATCCTGAAGTCTACATTGCAAGCTTATATTCCTTAACGTTGCCAAATTATGTGTGAATGTATACAGAATAAAAACATGTAGATGATTCGTCTGCAAACAGAACTGCAAAAGGTGATTTTGAGATGAGATTTAGACTTCTGGCAGATCATGTTACATAGTCAACAGAATTTTTAATAGCTGCCATGTTGGCAGCCAAATCCTGTATCCCATGGCAGAGTGTCAAGAAAAGCTTACCCCAAATGGCTCAACTGCTAGGACATTCCTTTTGAAGGCTGGAGCTGTGGGTTTGAACTCCCTCAGGTGAAGGAAGGCATTGAAGCCAGACCTCTCGCTTCCTGAGCTGATGTCTGACATCCATGTCATGCAGATGGTGTCAGACACCTCTTACTTTCTTCTGGATGCACTTTAACATGAAAGGTGCTCCACTTCCACACTTTTAGGTATGCTCAGAACATACTGCAGTCCATGGAGACTTGATGTGGTTTTGCATATTCGCCTAATTTAAACTAAATGTGAAGAACTAACAAGAAGAGTTGGTAACCTTTCCTTCGCTCTTGCTAGATAAAATGGTCATGTAGAATAAGGGGAGCTGTGTTACCTTGTTGATCTGCCTGAGAGAAAGTTTTCATTAGGTTAGTTTTGAATGTACCAGGAACCTGCTACAACTGGACAGCGTGTGGAGTGGGATATGACATGGAGCAGAAGGGGCAGGGTGCTCCTTTCTCTGGTGAGGTGGGGCTAGATTGGTAGGTTCAGACTAAATGAAAGGGCTTCAAATTTTGGACTTACTCACTCATTCCCTTCTTGGATGTGGCCCTAATAAAACTTTAGGGTCCTAGAATATCCAAGGATACCTCTGTTTTCAGTTGTATTTTTTTTAGGGTGGTAAGATGTGCAGGTAACTAGTGGGTATTATGTTGATCCCACCCACACTGGTTTGTCTACCATCCTTTTCTTCCTTCTTTCAGTTAATATAAAGTCTTTCACCTTACTCTGGTAGTATCACTAGCACCCATGTGTTTTCCTCTTTCATAGCTGAAAATATTTGGCATGCCGTCTTCTTCCTCTTTTATTTTCATTACATCCAGTTCTTCCTTTCTGGGACCAACCAATTAAAGCTGTGGAGTTTCTTTGACTCGTTCAGTCTTCCCCTAGTGTAGTTTGCTGTATTGTTCCTGTCTTTGCATCTCTTTACTGCTCCTTACAACTCTATTTATCATCTTGGAAATTACTTGTTTTCCATTATGCAACACTGTGCGTACTTCAAGCCTGCTCTTTTTCTCATTGATTATTTTGTATTTTCCTCAAAACATTTTCATCCACAGCATCTTTGAAGCCCAGCTCTCACCTCCTTGTTGCACAGGCCTGTCCAGAGCCCACTGAAATCAAGGGGAGGCCCTTTTGCAATTTCGCAGCCCTTTGGTTGAGCTCCTCCCCAAGCAAACACATTGTTTTCCCTCATTTCTTCAAATCCTTTAAGTATTCACTTCTTTCATGAAACCTGACAGTGAGAATAGGTCCAAGGGAAGTGGATGTATATTAAAACACATTTTCCTTGCTTTGAAATTTCAACTGTAATCTGTGTCTTGTGAACTTATTAGCTGTTCAACATGTGACTGTATGTATTAGATCTTTCTTGGAGGGGAGATGTCTTCCACTTTAGGGCTGAGCAAACAGAAGTAGTATTTGTAGAGAAATAAAAATTTGTCATCTTTGTAAAAGTTTGCGGGGGTGGTTTTTCTTTCTTTCTTTTAATTGTAATTTATTTGAATAACATTTATAGTAAGTAAGACAATGGAAATGCGTTGCAAAGTTCAGACTTTGTAATTAATGTTTGCTGAATGAAACCCCATTTTTCCTCCTTACAGATGGAAGACTTTTAATACCCACATTGTTTCATGTTGTAAATGAATATGTCTCTACTTGGCTGCACGTCCTGCCTTGTATATACACCAAGTCAAACTCAAAATGTTTTCTCCTAGGAGAAAAAATATTGCATAAAAATTTGTTGTAGCAGATGAGATTGAAAGCTCGCCATGAATGTGAAAAGGAGATTCAGAGGTGAACAGAGTATTTAAAGTGTCTGGAATACTGCTGTGGCAAGAGAATGTTAATCTGATGTTTTCTGGGCAGGAGGCAGCCCTTGGAGCCGACACATTCCTTGGGGCCCTGCTGCAAGCTGAGCTGCCAGCACAGTGTTTACAGCGAGATGCAGGGCCAGGATGGGCTGTACACATGAACCGTGCCTGCCACGCAGACAGCACATGTCAAATATACTCTTCTAATTAAAAGCAAAGTTAGTGTTGCATTTCACCTTGACAGTACTGAGCAGGTGGATCACACTGATATATTAGTAAGCACACAAACATAGGAAATGTCCTGTGTACATTGTGACAGTGTTTATATTTATAATGCTTATTTTAACTCCAAAATGTGACTGTAATTTATAAGCAACTGAAATGTCAGCATTTGAAGCAGAAATATTTTAATGTGTTTACTCCAAAGTAATAAGACTGCATATATTTTTTAGAAAACATTAACACACATGTGTGGACACAGTGTCTACTGTGTTTTACAGACCACTATTACAAATGAGTACTGTGTCTGTCATGAAAAGATGATTTCATCCAAGTCTAGTTTGACAGATAGTAGTAGCCAAATTGATGTTATTCTTGTATCATGGTTTCACAGAACATAACAGAATGTTACTTGTCTTTTTTTTTCCTGTTCCCCAGATAGTGGTGGTACCAAAGGGGAAAAAGTGAGTGCCAAATTAAGGGCTCTGCCTGGAACAAGTGAACCCTATGAAAGTAGCAGCAATAAAGAAATAGGCAAGTGGACATCTTATACCTTTTTCACTTTCATGGTCCTCAGAGAGAGAAGAAATAAGGAGAGAGGAAAAGAAATAAGTTATTGGAAGAGTATGTAAAATTAGATAATTGGAGAAACATCTTCCTCATGAAAATGAGGCTTTAGCTTCGTTGTTCAGAGCTCATGATAAAGTAATTGTAAATATTAAGAAATGTGGCCTATGTTAATATTACTTTTGATATCTGTCTGCTACATCCTCTAAGTCAGTTCTTGCTATTCTGCAGTCATAAATTCTTCACTAAGACTGGATTTTCAAAGGGGTTTAAAAACCCAAATCCACATGGAAAGTGGTACTTCCTAAAAAGCCATTCCTTAAACAAGTTATCAGTTTTGCTGTTCCTTACACTTTTCCAAAGTTTTTTTCTCACTGTAATATAATAAGAGAAATTTATTAAAAAAAAATTTAAAAAGAACTCCAGAACTTTGCTCTTGTGCCCTGACTCAGTTTGTAAATGCAGTATTATGTTCTCCTTCAGTGTTCATATGCTCTTTCTGGTCTTCATTTCAAAGACACAGATGTGTAGTGCTAAATACTAATCTTGTGTTTGATTTTGTATGTTTGAAACAAGCTAAAGTTAAAGCTAAAATACTTTGTAACTGTTTCACATGTATTTATTTAAACTCTAGATGCCTCCTACACAGATCCACTTGGCCCACAACCAGAAAGACCAAAAACAGCAGCAAGAAAAAGAGTGGAGGAAGATGACTTTGCTGATGAAGAACTAGGAGAGGATCTTCTTCCAGAATAGCATATGGGCCACTCATCATTTTTCAAATCCTTGTAAAAGTTTTATCTGAAAAACTTTTCATTAATGATGATTTTGTAGTGGATTTTTATAAACTATTTGTGAAATACTTTGAACATGTAGTACCTTATGTTAAAAACATGGATTTGTAATTGCAGTGTCTTCTATAATTGATTTAAAAAAAATGATGGTAAGATTATTTTACTCATGCATAAAATCTACACAGGTACTCAAACACATTGCAAGCTGTATTGAAGGTGTAAAGCTTTCATATTAAAGATAATATTATCATTAATATTTCATATTAATGATAATATGAAACAGAGAAGCCTCTAAAATATCATCTTTCAATGCAAAATACCTCAAAACAATGCTTGTGAGGTTGAAAGTCCCGTATCCTTCATCCAAAGTCAGAATTTATTTAAGGCCTCTGAACTGACTTTCTGAAAATGTTGGATGTGACCTTGGCCTTCTTAAGGTCCCAATTCAGCAAATCACTTAGCACTGATACCAAAGAAAGCATCTTAATTTTAATCTATGCTTAGACGAGCTAGGACCATTTCGCAGTCTCTTGGCAACGTCCTTTTTTTTTGGTTTTTTATTTCAAATGGTCAGAGTTGTCAGGATTTCAGCCTGGTTTGTTCAGAATTGCTAATTCGATTGCAGCTTTTGTGTCTTATGTTGGAGATTGTGGCACCGACCACACAGTGGTAGTTTTCTACAGCCTAAGCTGAATATGGGTCAAGAAGTTACTTACAGAAATCATCATTTTGCTTATGAACTGAACAGGTTTGATCTGAAGTTTCTGAGACATGTTAAATTCCTGTAGTAGGAATCACTTTGGGGAGATGAAAAATACTAGGCAGGTGTTCAGAATTTCCTAATAAATACTTGCAAAACTAGTCCATTGAGATGGCTTGTTTTTGGAACACTGGCTTGAGTTTTGTTTAATAGTTAGACTTTGGTTATTGCACTTGAAATGCAAGGATTCAGTCTTCTAAAATTTTCAATGCTCCTTCTCAGTGTTGGTGCTCAGATTGTTTCCCAGCCAGTGACACTGGAAAGGTCTCTTCATATCTTCATGAAATGTTTTTCCAGGTTTTAAAAACATCTGCCCAGTTTCATAGGATGTCTGGAAGCAGTCAGAAATGGCCTGTGGGGTTTATGGCACAGCTAATGAGCTGCTTTGTGTGTATCATGCTTCCCATGGCACTGGAGCAGCACTCCATCTGGGGCTGCACCCCTTCTGCCTGATGGTCCGAGCAGAGGTTTATGCTGAGGCTCACCAAAGAAGAAAGACATGGAAAGCTCTGGGGCCTGATCCTTCTAAGGGATGAAAAAGAGCATGAGAAGGAAGTGGATGGTACCTACCTTATTTCTGCAAGTCTTTCTCTTGCCTGTTCCTCAGTCTGCTGTATCTACTGCTCTGGTCATAGAATGACATATTCCTGGATGTTGTGGTAGTTCTTTCTGTCAGGCTTACTCTTGGAAGACCTAGACCACCAGGATGCAATGTGCCCTGCAGGAGGGAGCGTTTTCATCTACAGAGTGCGGTGGCATGAGGTATCTGACTTAATCCCAGTAAGAGAAGGTATTTGGGACCATGGCAGGGAGCGTAGATACACCGTGAACGTGCAGAAGAGAAGGCAAGGCAAGACACTGTCATCTTCTTCTGACACAAAGACATTTAGGTAGGCTATAGTGGGTTGGCCCTGACTGGGTGCCTGGCACCCACTGAGGCCTCTCTGTCACTCCTCTCTACAGCTGGGCAAGGGAGAGAAAATATAGCAAAGGGTTCATGGGTTGAGATAAGGACAGAGAGGGATCACTCATCAAATACCATCATGAGCAAAACAGGCTCAAATTAGAAATATGAAGTGAATTTAATACTAACAAAATCAGAGCAGGATAACAAGTAGTAAAATAAAATTTTCAAAACACCTTCCCTTCCACCCTTCCCTCCTTGCCAGCTTTACTTCCTACCCCAGCAGTGCAAGGAGGCAGGGAATGAATGGGGGCTATGGTCAGTTCACTTGTGGCTTCTGCTGCTGCTCAGGGAAGGAGTTGTCCACCTGCTGCACCGTGGGGTCCCTCCCATAGGAGACAGTTCTCCATGAACTTCTCTGTCGTGAGTCCATCCCACAAGCAACAGTTCTCTGCAAACTGCTGCAGTGTGAGTCCATCTCACGGGCAACAGTGGCCCTCAGAACTGCTGCAGCGTGGGTCTCTTCCACAGACCTCCCCTGCGGTCACAGCCTTCTCCTGGGCATTCACCTGCTCTGGTATGGGACTTCTCCACAGCCTGCAGGTGAATCTCTGCATCCCCAGGGATCTCCATAGGCTGCAGGAGCACAGCTGCCTCACCATGGGCTGCACATGAAGCAGGGAATCACCATGGGCTGCAGAGGAATCTCAGCTCCGTTGCCTGGAGCACCTCTTACCCTTCTGCGCTCACCTTGGTGTCTGCAGAGTTGTTTCTCTCACATGTTCTCACCCCACTCTTCTCTGGAAGCAATTACAACTGTACGATAACTTTTTTATAATTCTTCTTAAATATGTATCACAGAGGCATTACTGTCATTCCTGATTGGCCCAGCCTTGCCCAGCAGCACAACTGTCTTGGAGCTGCCAGGGATTCACTCTGTCAGGCACAGAGGAAGCTTCTGGCAGTTTCTCACAGAAGCCATTCCTGTAGCCCCCCACTACCAAAGTTTGGCCATGCAAACCCAATACAGCATCTAATCAAACACTGCAATCACACAGACATGTCCAGGAAAAAATGATAGGACATACCAATAACTTGGGATACAGTTCACAGCTTAGTCTGTAGAAACACTCTTACGGATATCAGAGAGATTTTGATCAGCAGCAGTTTCTTGGTTTGGTTTGCCCAGATGCCTAACCGTACATTGTGTAAAATTCTGTGGATTGCAAACAATTGCACTTTTGTTCCAGTCCTGCACAAACTCACAGGCACTTCTGGAACATGCTGTTTCCTATGTACAAACTCCCAGGGACTTCTGGAACATGCTGTTTCCTCTAGCATGAGGATCTCATTATATAATGCTCTAGGTTATGATGTATTTGCATGTTATTTTGCAAGCACAGTTGAGCTTTTTCTGAACTGACAGAAAGCCACGTGATCCAGCTCCAACATCGGAATAATGAGTCCTGCTGACAGTCGAAATGATGTAGCCCAGGTTCATCTACTTCAAAACCGTGTTCACTACGGCTGCACCTCTACTAGAACTGCAGTGTTGCCAGTGCCAGCCCAGCACAGAGGAGGGGATGTGTAACCAGCTGCTCTGTAACACCAGGAGCACAGCAGTGCACAGTAGTACAGTCTTGGACCATGACAATTCATCTCCCAGACAATTGCCTTGCATGATCCAAAGGTAAGCCTGGGCCAGGAGCCATTCTTTGGAAGCGGCTCCAGCGCATCATCCCTCTTCTTTGGTGCAAGATGCTCTGTGTGAGGTAACACAAGAGTCACAAGACTCTCCCTGATGGAGATTAATATGAATGGAATCTGTTGAGAAAGAAGCTGCATGCATGTCCAAAGTGCCATGCAGTTGTTGGAAAGCCTCAAGCTGTCGGGAGGTGAACACAGCTGCACGATTCAGGCAGCTCAGGTCTCCAAAGAAGTGTGGCCAGGCCAGTGGAGTGCTTGTCTAAAATAATTACCTGGGTTATATGGGATTATTGTGCTACGTTGATGTGACGTCCCCAACCCGGTCCCTGTCCTGGAGGTTGGTTGGCATTTAGCTCAGGTGCAATGACTTTTGCTCCTTGCTGCCATATAAGATGCCCTCAGTCCTGCAAAAGGTCTTAGAAACCACAGGAATGAAAACACTGAATGAGCTAAATAATTCTATTTTCATCTGAGAAATTCAAACAGAAACTTTTTTTCAGGCTTGGTTGCACAAAACAGACTTCATCTCCAGAAGCCACACACTGCAGGTATTTGCTTCCAGCAGCATTTAAACCCCAATCTTGTGTTTATCTTTCTGGAATTAGTAGTTCAATCATTTAAGATTCCTGCTACTATATTAATTTTGTCATTGTTGTTGTTAGAAGAGCAGCAGTATTAAACCTAGAAAAATGCTGATCCCCTTGAAAAATTGACTCATGAGCTATTTTAGCTTCCATTGTCATGAAAAGGTGTATTATACAATATATTAAACAATCCTCAGTTGACCTCTTAGACTTAGATCTTCCTTAGGATGTTCTGGATTTAGTTACATACAAAGTTATGTATGTAACTTTCTCTTTACAGGTATGAAAAACATCTCTTTATACAGTAGCCAAATATAAATGATTACTTGAGTAATTTTTACTTAATTCTGAATAAGCCTAGCTCTACAGCATCAAAGCATCCTTAATCACAGATTTCACTTTTTTCTCTGAATGTCCTTCACTACAGATTACATGACTCAATACTTATAAAACAAATCTATTCTAGAGTAAAACAGGAATTGAAAACTGTATCAAGATATAGTTCATATAATGGTTTGGGTTGGAAGAGACCTTAAAGATGATCTAGTTCCAACCCCCCCGTTCTGGGCAGGAACACCTTCCACAAGACTGGATTTCTTCAAGCCATATTCCAACCTGGCCTTGAACACTTCCAGGGATGGGCCATCCAAAATCTCCCTGGGCAACCTGTCTGTTTTCACTGGAGAGCTGCTACAGCCCTCTGGTCATCTTTGTGGTCTCCTCTGGACTTTTTCTAACAGGTCCATGTCTTCCCTGTTGTGGGACCCCAGATGTGGATGCAGCACTGCAGGTGGGTCTCAGCAGAGCAGAACAGAGGGGCAGAATCCCCTCCCTGCCTTGCTGCCCACGCTGCTTTGGATGCAGCCCAGGACACTTTTGGCTTTTTGGGCTGTTTTAACCAACAGCAGCAAGACCACCTCCTCAGGGTGGCTCTCAATCCCTACTCTACCTAGCCTGTATTTGTGCTTGGGATTGCCAATAAAGAGTTTTATGATAAAGTTTTATGATAAAGGCCTGTTTCTCTTGGTTCCTTTCCAAGTGTAGTATGAGATTGTAAGAAATTAATCGAATTTGCTACGCTTTGATTTTTCTTGATGTCAAGGACATGGATGCTTGACTTTACGGTGAGAAATCTATTTTTAACACACTTGTTCCTCGGTTTCCACCTTTGCAAAATGAAGCCCCTTGAAGACTCTCCACTTCTCAACAATTCACTTTTGCAAAGCTAAATTGCCTAACAACTGTAAAATATGCTGAGATCCTGCTGTAGAAGATGCTATGCCATGGAAGCTGCCAAGTAGTATTACAATGCTTACAACTGCAGGGAAGATGAACGGGAGCAGAACAGTTTGGATGACAGGTTATCTGCAAACAGAATGTGAGGGAGAAGGACATCTTCGGGGAGTAATTTAATTCTCTCTCTGAAGATTTATACCTGGTGGTGATGCCAGCTGAATGGTTGCTCCACCCAACAGTGTGAGTTGTTCAACTTGAAGATCTGTATGATGATTTTTAAAAAGTTTTTCACATCATTATTTCAGATATAGATAGGATCTCAATGTTGTAGCAGGATGGGAATAAGCATTTCAGTTTAAGTCAATTCTGCCATTGTTGTGACAAGCACATTACTGTGGTTTCATTAATAATGCTTGTCACAGTAATGTGGTTTATTTATGTGTGAACCACAACATCTGAAACCAGCTGTAATGCCAGAGCACTTACGGAAAACAACAATCCTAACTAAGAAAATGTCCTGACAATGCTGCTCATTGGGGTTGAATGTGTCTGGGAAGGGCTACATTCTACTGTCAGGTTTTCATGATCATTCAAATGGTTCTGAAACAATTTTCCAAATTATCTTAATGGTCTGATGGTAACTTCTTCTAACAGGATTTTTTCTCCTGCTATGACATTTTTTTCCGGATGTTGGTAACAATGTAAGGTTGAAGACACAAACCTGGTGTGTTTTTTGTTAAACTTGTTTCAGTGTTTAACATTTCATGAAATGCTCTCTGGTGGAATTGGGTGCAGAAGATGTTTCTTTTTGTATATGAGCTCAGTAAAAATGTCTGCCTTATTCTTGCACAGCTTAGTTTTCTTTTGAACATCCTGATTTTCTCATATCAGAGATTCGTGGAACGAAACTTACTAGCTGGAACTGATCACTGTGGTGATAATCTCAGTAAATGCCACTCCCAAGTATAACTGTTGAATGACAATCCCCAGAAAGAACATTTAGAATATTATGTACACATACTTCTGAATTCATTGATTGAAATATCATATATTACATCAAATTCAGGACAGATTTTGTATTAATTTTTTTCAGTATTTCATTTGTATAGATGTTTTAAATCCCCCTCAAATTCTAAGAAAATTCTAAATTAACACCTGATGATACTGGTTAGTAATTTCTTAAAGTTGTGGAAGAACCTAAGTTGCCAAAGTGTATTTGTGAATATTTTATAACTCAGATGTCTCTGGGGTAGACTATGCCACAAGAACTGGCATAGCACTCTTAGTTCCTGTGTAATGGAGTCTCATTTGCTGCCCCTCTGTGGTTCTTTTCATTTGAATCAATGAGATTTTTCATAAGACAATACAGTGGAACTAATGTACAGAAGCAGAATATTGCCTAGATACACAAAAAGCCTCAAATTTAATGGCAATTAAATGCCTGTGCTATTGTTTTCATCTGCTCTGATTTTTTGAGGCAGACGTCTCCCAGAAATGTTGATGCATATAAAGGAAGTGCACAAAATCCATGTTTTGCAAAGCCAAGCACGGCATCCTCATACCACTCAGGAATTTCTCAATGGAAATTGAGAATTCCTTATCTTAGGAAGAGTAATATAAAAAGATCTGTCATGATAAATATTTGCCATGTTGCCACACACACCACTGGAAGGGGGTGAAGTAACATGAGGCCAGTGTGTGGTCAGGGCTCAGATTGGTCTGGGCTAAATGGACAGACACCTTGTCCCAGTCTGTCACCTGAGGATATGACTGCAAAGGGGAGTTTGGAATACAATTTAAAACTGTCCTCCCTCAGAGTGGAAACCTGACTCAAATCCCACACAGATAAAGGTTAATATATAACCTATTAAGTGATACTGACCTGTGATGCATATGGTACCAAAACCACTAAAAATCATAGTTAGACTTAACTCCATACTTTTCAGAAACCATGACATCAAATCGCTTCATCACATTGTGAATGCCATTCTGCTTCAATTCCAGCCTGTTCAGTGAAGTTCATGTCTTGTATTTCTGTGGTACCAAACTGGGGTTTCTCAATCCTTGTATGACTTATGATCCTATTTTCCCCTCTTCCTAATTAATATTTTCATATTTAACTAACCTTACCCTAAATGTCTCAAGAGACATGCAGTACTTAATTATAGCACATGAAACATTTGATTCAAGTGATGAATTCTAAAGTCTCACCATTTCAGTGGACCACATCTTTTACGACCCAGAGTACTAGAGGTGCTTATTTTTGTGTGTTGTGCCAGAGACCGTGAGTATATTGCATCACGTGTTTTTAAAAGTACAGAATAGATGGAGAAGCCATTAGAGGTGAGACTCACCTCAGCGTCGTTTAGGTAGGTATGATGCAAATTTCTCGTCTGCTGAAGAGACTTCTCTTGCAGTCAGCAGTAGGTGTCTGCCACAGGCCGCCTCGGCAGGAGGAGAGGGCGGATCGGGCTCCAAGCGGCCTCACGTTCGCCAGTCCCAGTCTCCATGCGGGACATCAGCCACGCTGGTGACTGCTGCAGGAACGACAGCTGGGATGGAGAAACATGCCAGAGGTGCTACCTGCAGTCGGGCAAGTCGGAAATCCCAAATCCCTACGAGGGACAATGCCAATTGCCCTAAAGTGACTGGGAGAGTCCGGGCTAGGGCAGTCCCTTCCCCAGCTGTAAATCCCCACGTTTTCTCACATCAGCCTTGACACTTTGGCGCCGACTGGGCCAAATCCCGTGGCT
>VZRL01004617.1:293869-318047 GCA_013397895.1 Origma solitaria
CGGCGCTGCTCCCGCTCCGCCCGGAGGCCGCCAGGGCGCCCAAGCAGCGGCCGGCGCGGACCCGGAGCTGCGGCGAGCGGCCCGAGGAGCTGCTGGAGCAGCTGTACGGGCGGCTGGCGGCGGGCATGCTCAGCGCCTTCCACCACACCCTGCAGCCCGAGCCGCCGGGCCGCCAGCACAACGCCAGCTGCCCCGCCGGGGCACGGCCGCCCGCAGACAAGAGGGTCCGGCTCCCCGTCAACCTGCGCAGCGCATCGCCCTGGGCGTACAGGTGACTCCGGGGGAAGGGGGGTGCGGCCGCCTCTCAGGGTCCCGGCGGGCTGAAGGGAGCCCAGCCCGTGTCCCCGTGTGCGGCTCTCCCGGGGCGGCGAGGGAGGCGAGGGGTGACCGCGGCACGGGTAGCAGCCTGCGGGAAAGGCGCTAAAGCACACGTCTAAGTAGGTGATATAAGCTAATTATGTAAAAACAGCTCGTGTGAGGAGTATGTCTAATGGGCAGAAAGAGAAATGAATGAGACCGAGCTCACAGCCGCAGTCACACCCACGAGGGAGGAGAGACCACCCTCAAAAAGTCACTTGGGCAAATTGTCATATGTGAAGTTCCCTCAGAGGACCCTCAGCAAAGGACCACCACTAAAGAAGCACCTTCTGACTCTGCAGCTCACATGCTTTCCCCAAAATATGACTCCAGGCGCTCCAGTGTTTCTAGAATACATCAGGGTACCGTCTGTGGTCAGGTCACCTACCAACAGAGCCGCATCTTCACCTGCCGAACACACCCAAACGCTTGATGTCCCCTTTGCTGTAGGAGCATAGGCAAGGAATGAGTACAGCAATATTCTACACCTGTGTTTTCAACCTGTGCTTTGCAAACCTCCTTCCCCTGAGGCGGAACAGGGGCTCACAAACTATTTTTAAGGGGGCCTAATAATAACTAAGTAAAGTAAATTTTTTGTGAGGCTAGTTAATACATGAAACAAAGGTCTGCACTTCTATACAAAACTCTGGAAAAGCTTGGAAATTACTGATCTAGAACGCTAAACCCAATGTGTGATCACACTCTCAGAAGGCTATCAAATCTTCTGGTGGTTTGAATAAGACTTCTGTTTTCAGCTTTCTGTAAAGGACTGCAAACAACAGGAAGCTGAAACGTGCAAACTTAAAAGGAGCTGACTTTTTTGCTACTCTTTACACATTATCCTTGGCATATAATTTGATGCAGTTTCTGTATATTCAGCAAACAGTTATCTCCTTGTTAGTGCTCTCCAATAAACATTTATTTTATGGTATGGGTTTTGCCTGCTTTTAGTGTAAGAAGTAATCCTGCTGAGAGAAAGATGGTTTATTTGCTCAGTAAGCCTTTCATAAGCAAAGTATTTTTAGCAATACATTTTCTCTAAGCACACTGAGGATTTTTAAGCTACCTAAGAATGCACAAAGCAAATACCATGAACGAAACACCTACCACTGGGCCCCAGTATTTTATACAGTGGTTTTGCAAAATACTAGTGCCATCAAAAATTGTTCCTCTGGTCTGAAAACAGTGCCTTCCATCCTTACATCTTGTCGGGCAGGTATTTCTTTTCAGATGGAGCTCTGTATAAGCTTACTTCTTAACAGAGAATCAGCTGCTTTTTGGGGCCTGGCTTACAAAAGGTTTATTAAGAAGCTGTAAATCCACTGTATTTTTCATCAAAATGTTTTCAAGACAGACCACTAACCATTCACATACAAGTAACTTGATGACATCTCCAAGCTAGGAATTTTAAAAGACAGTGGAAAAAAAGTATTACACCATTAAAAGCAAAATCTAAAATTATATTCGGGGAAAAAAATGTTTCTCTAGGATAAAGAGGCTTGAATATACTGTCTAGTTAACAGACCTCATTTACAGCTTTTTTTGTGACTGCATTTTTACTGTATCATTAGTGTGCAAAGAGACAGCAACAGATATCTCAAGATGTGTAATTAAAGTGCAAAATATAAGATTGTTAACGTGCATTAGCTATTACCACCCACTATGTCACAGATTTTGTAGCCAGATGTGAAAATTTGTTTTGTTATGTGGTCTTCAACTGGGTACCCTGGAAGCTCCTTTATCCATTAGAGCTACTCCGTATCTTTGAAAAGGACACACAGCTCTCCGTTAAAGACTGCAAATAATGTCCCATTATGCTTTGTCAGTGGTTAACCAATTTCACTTATACAATCCCTACAGTTTCTTCTCCATGGCTGGAGTGTTAATCTGACAAGTTGCATACAGCTGTCTTCTGTATTACAGAACTTTCTTGACAAGCCTACTTGCATTTAATTTTTTTCCCTCGTAAATTGCGCCCCTTCACAGATCCATTGCTGTCTCCTGAACTGCCTTCTGAGTCACCAAAGTTGTTCTAGTGGTGAATGCTCATCAATAAATTCACTGTAGGCAGACCCCTCTTGTGCCCTGACAGGGCACTGCTCAAAGGCTGAATTTGACTGCTTGAAATTTACATCAAGATGCTTGTCCTGCTCCAGTGTCTCACAGACATCCTGCTCTCCGGGTTCTTTACTGCACCTAAAGACTTACAGTGCACTTCATTTCTGCTCTGTGCATAAAGCCTCTTTTTTCTTTTTGACCTGTATTTTAATGCCTGAGATGCCTCATGCTGTTTTTCTCTGTCTTCATTGGTGTTGCAGCAGTTCCTATTGTTACCATCTGCAGATTTCATTAACATACTGTTTATACTCCCTATTCCAGGTCATTAATAATAAAGATATTAAGTCTGGCTCTACTTACCTTCCCCTGTATGTCTCCCTGGGCACCTGTTCCCAGCTGTTTAATGCTGCTGCTTGTAATTCTTCTGCTCACATGACTGTTCAGTTCAAGTCAACTGAAATTTTTTCATATCAGCATTTTGAGAAAGAATCAAATATATTAGAGAACTGTGTATTTTTACCCTACTGCATCGCCTGTATCCCAAGCCTGTCATTCTATGTAAGTAGGGAAGAATTAGGTTTGACTGGCTCAAAGGTCAGATAATCCTTGTGTGGCTTTTGTGCTTGTCTTCATTCTGTGCATATTATTTATTTTCCACTGCTTCGTCTTTTAATTTGGTTATACAAAAATCAAGACTTACATCATTTTTGGTTTGTTACAACCCTGAGATACAGGAGTTGTACATGGATTGCGTCACAGATCCATCTGGTCCCTGACCATGCTGCTAGCAGCAACCAACAGGTGGTATTTAAGGCAAAAGTTAGAGGAAAAATATTAGTTTGTGTGTCTGACACTGAAATTCCATCCTGATGGCCACAGGAGATCAGTATATAACTCAGGGCACAGAGTTTAATCACGTGAATCACTCTTTGCTCTGCAGAGCTATAAAGAGGCAGCAGAGTTCCCTGAAGTCAATTGAGCGCGCTGGATTCACTCAGCAGTTCAGGAAGTTGGGCTACAAATTACCCAGCTTTTTTAAAAAATAGACCCAGCAGCAGAAGTTCTGCCATGAAATCGTCCTTCCGTGAAATCATCAGGCGGAGTGTGTGCCAGCTTGTGACATTTATCCAGGGGTTGCCTGTCCTTTTTAGCAATATACATGGGCAATCAATGAAATCCAGAAAGCCTGCTTGTACAAGCAGGTTCTGGCAAGGGCCACTTGGCTACTGCTATGGTTCAGAGTTGCTTAACAAGAATTAATGATATGGGTGGACCTGCCGTCTGTGCCGACAGCACAGGATGGGTGCTCTTGTTAACATTTACAGAAGCCATAATCATGGTGAATCACTACCAGTGCAAGCACAGCTCCAGAGATGCAGACAAGTTGCTCATGGACAAGTGCCATTATAAAAAGGATTAATTTTAAATGTCTACCTAAACACTTGTGGGGTCTGATCATAAAGCTCAGAGCAAAGGCTGAAAAATCTGATCACACTGAAGTCAGCAGCACTTTTACAGGTAAAGTGTGGATTTGTGATTGCATTCATGGTGCTGCAGAGCACAGATTACATTAATTAATCAGCTGTATATATCAGCTCTATTTTTATTTTCTGACTTCTTAAGGCTATAATAACAATCATAGCTAGTTTGCAAACACACTTCTGTGTGAGTTTAGCAAAAATTCTTTACGTGTATTTAAGAAATCATTCACGTTTCTGAGTTTCCAAATTCCGTAGCTTCTGTTTCTGCCTCTGGGGCCTAATCCTGCATCTACTAAAGGTTGAATTACAGAGATATAACTTTTATTGTTAGTGTTGCTCTGACAATAAAATCCCAAGTTAGCCAGTCCCTCTCTCAAACATTGCCCAGCTTGTTTTTTCTGTTTTTCAAAAATCAATTTCAGTTTATAAGCATCCTTGGTTTAGTGCTCATTTACATAAAATCTTAATAAGTAATACAGCCAAGCCATTTTTCATTGGTAAAAACCAAGCTGGTCTGCAATATGTTTGAACAAAGTCATACAAGAGGGCTTTCCTTTAAATAACACTCCAGTGATTTTCTAGAAGCTTATCTAAGACATTTTCCAGGATTTAGCATTACCATGTGGCATGGTGTGCTTGTCCCAAAGACACAGCCAAGGGAAAGAATATATGAGGATGCAGAGCTGCCATCCTTTTTAGTTGAGCACATGTTTGTACAGCTCCCCAGAAAATCAGCACTGGACTATTTCTGTGCAAGCACTGTACTACCTGCAGTAGTAATACCTGTGTTGCTGCCTGTACATAAAATAAACTAAGCATAATGTGAACAAAAGAACACCTGCTATAGGGAAATGAATGTCTTGGCAACAGGGAAAAAAGCTGTTAGCTCTTAATCCTCTAAGTATTTGAGAGTGAGAAGGAAGGGGATGATGATCTGCTTATTAGACTTCTGATAACATCCAGCTGTTAGCCCAGTGCTAAGAGTTATTTTCTGGAGTCGGCTGCCTGCCCCAGCATAGCATCTGACCCCATGGAATCAGCAGCTTAGAAATTATGAAGTGACAATATTATTAAAAATACTACATATAAAAGTAGCAGTACAGGAGAAGGCAGATTAAGTCTCTGCAAGAGTTTTACTTCTTACAGAAAGTTTTCTCTTGAGTTTCCAGGCTTAGTACATAAATGGCAGGAAGTTTGTTTTTCACTGGGAGCTCTCAAAGCACTCGTAGGGTCATAAGGAAAAGCAGCCGAGTCACACTTCATTAGCAGTTCCAGTTCAGCACAAACCTGCTTCTTGTTCCAGCAGATGGGAACAGAGCAGCCCAGCACAGCTCACTGCTCCTGTCACTTGTGAACCAGGAGCGCTGGCGAGGCAGAGTCAGCCTTACACAGTGGTGACCTGAGTTCACAGGACAAGGGCAATGCTCATGAAAGTCTCTGGGCTGTCTGGTTTGCAGCAGTGGCCACAGCAAACCACAGGAGGCTGCAGGGGACACTTGAGTACCAGTGGGAAGTTGCACTTCTCTGGTTCTCCACCACTCTTCCCAGCTCCATCCATCTCTTGGGTGTAGGAAAGACATAGCAGGAAGTTGGAGCATGTGTTTGTACTGGCTAATTAACCTAATCAAACATGCTTACCCTCTTCCAGGAGAACATGTTAAAACATGACTTGTAGCAGTTGGAGTAATGGGGAGGGATCAAACGACAGCAGCTGAGGCAGTGGTCATTCTCTGCCCAGTGTGATTATGCTCAGTTCATGCGAACAGAAGGAAGCAGGTCCAGCTGCATTTATCCAGCTAAATGCTGGATGTTACTGGTGTTTGTTAGTGGTTCAGACCCAAGTAGGTCTGGGTTGCCTAGAAAGACAAAAATTAGGGTTTGTTTATATGGCTTTTCTGAATGGGCTTGAGCTGAAGATGCAGAACCTTGTATATGGCTCCAAATTTTAGTGACATTTGAGCTAAGGTATTAATTTCAGGAGGCATTACTCAGAGGCTTCAGCCTTGAAGTTCTGGTCTGGATGCAAAACCGCATCTATATTTTTAATCCATCATTAAGTTTGGATTCTGATTCCTTCCAGTCCTCACATGATGTATTGACATCGAATTTAGTAATAAAGAGATTTTTTCCCTTGGAAAGTAAAAAACCATGCCACAACCACACCGTCTTTCAAAAAACCCATCCCATTAATACCAGCTTTTTTCCACGTGGGAATTTGGAGGAGAAAGTTGATTGTAGACCATGATTCCAGTGACAGTGTTCTCCTGTTATGAGTGAAACCTCTCATGTTTGTATGCAGAAGCATGTTCATGCTTTCCAGTAACATCATAAACCAGGTGCTAGAGATAATATAGTAGAGGAAATACCAACGACTTGACATATGGTGTGTTTAACAATCCACCACTGAAATTATTCACACTTCAGTTTGAAATGGGAATGTATCACAGCAGAAAGGCCTGTGCTCCCTTCTTTCCTCCTGCTGGCTACCAGGCATTTTATTTCACACTGGTGCAAGATCCTGTAACATGAAGGTATTTCCTGGGGAAAGTTAAGAGAGTATAAATGGGACAGGAGAGCATTGCAAAAAATATCTGCAACATCACAGATGTCTGGCTAGGAGAGAACTGGTCAGATTATTTTTGTGAGGAAAACAAGTTCTTTAAAATTTTAGAGAGATACATATATATGTTATGGTCATTATATATATATTAAAAAGTCTTTTCCTTGATGACAGGATAACCCAGATTTGTTTTAAGTAGCTAAATTGTTGATACTTCTGAAAAAGGAAGTTCCTGCCTACAGCTGCTTGTTAGCTCTAGCTTGTTGGTGTAGAGCTTTGTGTACATGTGTGGCAAGACAAGTTAACAGACCAAAACCCAGGTTTTGATGAAGTTACTCCTCAGTTGAATGAATTCTTTGATAAATCCTGTGACCAGAAAAACATCAGGGTCAAACCAAGGGTGGATGTGAGAGGGAGAGCCAGGCTGCCTGTTCTCACAAGGACAGATTTTGTTGACTAGCAGTGACTGCAGTCACAGCTTGAAGCAGAGTTATGCCACCTCTTCCAAAGCTGAAACCTTTTCTCATCTCAGAGAGGGCCTGAAGAGTGAACACTCTGACACCCAAGGAAATGCTGCAAACCCTGGCAAACACAATTTAGAAATTGCTTTAAATCTATTAGAATTTAAGATCCCTTTAAGCTCTATTAAGAGATCCCACCTGGAGAACTACATCCATCTCTGGGACCCCAACACAAGAAGGACATGGACCTGTTGGAATGAGTCCATGAGGAGGCCATGAGGATGCTCAAAGAGATGGAGCACCTCTCCTATGAAGACAGGCTGAGCCTCCCAGTATCTAAAGGCAGCCTACAAGAGACCTGGAGAAAGACTCTTCACAAGGGCATGGAGTAACAGGACAAGGAATAGTGGCTTTAAACTGGAAGAGGGCAGGTTTAGATCAGATACTGGGAAGAATTAAGAAGTGAGGGTAGTGAGACACTGGCACAGATTGCCCAGAGAAGCTGTGGATGCCCCATCCCAGGAAGCTGCAGTTTATCTCAGTGTGGGCATGAAAACATTGCTCTTCTCTGGTTAGAGGAAGATACAATACACATTAATTAGAAAAGCAATACAGAGTTCTGCTTTCAAGGGGAAGGCACCTTTATGACCCCAAGCATACTAGGGAGCAAAATCTATTGCAAAAATAATAGTACAATTCAATTCTATTTAAATTACTAAATTTTAAAACATCATGCCATGGCTTTAACAATAATAATGTTAACGAGGATTTGTACAAGTTTTTGAAGAACTCAAGGCACATAAAAAGTTTAGAAATGCCCAAGTGGCTTTTTTAATGCTCTTTTTACCAATTCAGTCCAAAATACAAAACTCATTCTGTTTAAACCCTTGAATTTCATAATTCAGAAAGACAGACTCTTCATACTTCCAAATGTACTGTAGGACCTAATCAATGCTGTAAGCTGTTCATGTTTTTTTCTTTACACCTGACAAATTAGAAGCTGAGCAGCAACAGCTACAGCTATTTTTCCTGGCAAAGACAACAAAGACATGATATAATTATCATAGTCATATAGTAATTATAATAATATATAAGATTATAGAATTCCAGATTAATATGCCCATTTTTAGAGGTACTAATGAACCTTTATTTGCTCCCCTCTAGAATTTCATATGATCCCACGAGATACCCTAAGTACATTCCCGAAGCCTACTGCCTGTGCAAAGGCTGCCTGATGGGGATCTTTGGCGAGGAGAGCTTGCACTTCCGCAGCACTCCGGTGTACATGCCCACGGTCATCCTGCGCCGCACGCCCGCCTGTGCCGGGGGCCGCTACGTCTACACCGAGGATTACATCACCATCCCTGTGGGCTGCACCTGCGTACCTGAGCAGGAGAAGGAGGCAGAGAGTGTAAATTCCAGCATAGATAAGCAAGAAGTGAAGTTGCTGGTGAGCCAGAACAAGCCTTCATCAGAATGAAGAATGTATTAGGAGTTGTGTGTCAGTACCAGCCTGACATCATCATCTCACCACCTCAGGAAACTGTACCACAGCAGCAAACACACTCACTTGCCCTCTGTTTCTGCTTAGAGTAATTTCAGATATATGATGGGAAGTCCAGCCACTCAGATCATTAGAGATGGCAATTCATGCAACTTCTTTAGTTCATGTAAACTTATTTAGTTCATTATTGTAAACTCCAAAGTAGCCTTTTTCCCCCCTTAGAGCAGAACATTTTATCTTCGCTTATTCACAGTAAATTTTAGAAGATGATGCAACTGTAAGACATGGTAGCTATTACTATAGCAGGCTACTGGTTGTAGATATTTTTAATGAATTTCTTATACTCTACTTTTAAGTACCCTTATATAAAATCACATACCTGTCATACATGTGCCAAATCAGCAGTTAAAAGGATAACTTCTCAGGCTGGGACAGCCTTCCTTTATACTGCATAAACTCCAAGCTTTACCTCTGAGCAGTTACCTCTCGCTAATTTATACTCTACAGCAAGGAAACCTTTGCTGAGTTGAAGTCATTCATGAAGCAATATTCTATTTGCTTGCTATTTTTAAACCTGCCAAATTGCTAAGGGTACAAAGGCGTTGAGAAAAAACGTGCTAGAATATTGTAAAAATGCACTGGACTTTCTTGACGTGGACTAAATCTAATTACACAGAAAATATCAATTAGGAAAACACACAGTTGGGGTCCCAAAAATTCTGTATTCGATTTCATCCATCACTGACTGCTTAACTGTTTATTGTGATAAAACTGTATTCCATGCAGTTGAAAGGCCAAAACCTTCTTCATTTTAGGAGAGGAGATTCCCCATTAAAAGTAAGTACCAAGGATAGGCTTCCCCTCAGGTGCGCTGCAGGTGAGTAAGCAGGCTAGGTCTTAACTTCCAGATGCTACCAGAGGTCACTGAGTTGAGTCCCAGCCAATCCAAACTTGTTAAATCCAACTGAATTTACAATTACTGTTTCTCATTTCTCCCTATGCTACACGTAACAGATTATCACCTGCAAAAGCTGATGCTCTGTGGATGCACAGCCTTCCATCTGTGCAGCCTACTGCTGATGGAACTTGATGGCAGGCCCTCACCAGAAACCCTGGATACACAAAAACTTGCATTTCCAGAACAAGAGACTGAAGTTGACTCAGCCTAGTGAATGAGAATGAGGCATGCCTTGCACAAACGTAATTCCTCAGAGGGCGACGCTTGCCAAAATGGATAAACCTCTGAATGTGCACCATAGTACTTCTACAGCTGAAGGATCATGACTGCAATATCCTTACAGAGTAAACATTGTATGCAGCAATGTATCTGCCACATCATGGATCTCAATATTGGCCTTAATTCATAGCAGAGAAAGCCCCTACACTACACAAACACACGTCTTCAGTGTCAATGGATAAAGAATGGAAGGACCATGAGCTCATCACAAGTAACAAGTTAAAGAGAGAATGAAAGTCGTAAGACAACTCCATATCTCAGTGAATAATTATTGACTGTGCTCTCTCTGACTCAGTCTAGCGTAACAGTATTTTTACATTTTTACAGTGCAATCCGTGTAACTTCTTACAAAGCCTAAAATAACTTTAGGAACTCCAGAAACAAATAAAAGATTCCCATCATGATATCAGATTGAAGTTTGTATCTGTGGTTTTTGTGCAGATGCTTTTCCTCAATTCTCCTTGTATTTAGGTCTGTGTTTCCTCAGGTTGTGATGCTTCTATCTCAAGGGGATCCTCAAAGGTGAGTTCAAAGACGGTAATAAAATGTTTATACTACTCAGAGAACAGCTAATTGCCTGACTGCTGCCAGCAATTATAGGTAGTTACCTGTTCCCCGGAGAATGTAAATAATTGCAGCAATTACAACCTCTTTTCCTTCCTCCTAATGTGGAGGAACTTCTCACCCTCTGAGCAGAGGGAAATGGTAATCAGAGGGGCTCAAAAGGGAGGCAGACCCACAAAACTGGAGAAACACTGTACTAGGTGATGTTTCAGTAGCCTGATGCCTTACAGTTTCACCATTACATTGTGGAGTTTTTCTCCCCATGTACATTTAAGGCAGCATGAAGGTGAATCTTCAGACTCCAGAGCACAGAAAGCAAAGTCTTCACCCTAAAAGGCAGTAAAATGACCCCAAACAACAACAGCAAAACGTCTAACCATGCAGCCCTTAAAATTTAGTAAATACCCTGAGAGGCTACCAGCTAAGTCTGGCCAAACACTGCCCTCCAGCAGAACTCATTTGTCTGCCCAAACACTTTTGTTATACAAATTTGTCTGCAACAAAGCAGTTATTAGGGCATATGGATATATTTGCATGATGTGGAAAAAAAGTAAATCTCACTTTTTGTTGCAACTCTCTGGTACTGCAAGCATTAATTATAGAATCATTTTGAGGTTTTCAAGTAACTAGAGCATGGTTCAGGGAATTCCTGGGAGTTGCAAACTAAAGCCAGGTAAATGGAATATAATCAGTTCCTCCAATCCAGAAAAGTTCCTCCAATCCAGAAAAGTTCCTCCAATCCAGATGCTTTAGCTTATATAAAACTTCAGAAATTGGGTGACTGAAAGTACCAGAGAACTGCAAAACCTCCATGGATCAATAGAGTGTATATGTTGGTGACCTCCTTGTCACACTGCAACAAGTGCAAGAAAGCTTCCCATGATTACAGGCATCTTTACGGTATCTTGTTCAGAAGCCCATTTTCCTTTTTTAATCCTCCTCTTCCTCTGTGACAGACTTTTTATCTGAGCCAGTTTGCTTCCTGATCCAGCTTTCCAGTTAGGTGTCTCTTAAAAGCTGTTTATGTTTTAGCACGAGCACGAGCAACTGTTTGATATTTTGTTAGTGAACTGTTCATTAATACTTAACATCAACAACATACACAAACACTTGCTGGCCTTCAAAATATCCTTCTGTATATCCTTTCTCTCCACATTACTCATGTGGGAAAGGCTGAGTGTTAAATGTAGTTTGCATTTGTTTGGAATTGGCTTTTTTTAACAAGGTCATCACATCATGGATTTATATCAGTTTCACTTCAAATGTGGTGTGACATTTTCCAGCTTCCAGCCCTCTGGTTACAGCTGCCACAGCCTTGCCTTTAATTTGCATGGGGGAGGAGTGTTCATTGGAGTTGCTTCAAGGCTGCACAAACTGTTGACAGAAGGCAGACATGAAATGCCTCACTGAACCAACTCCAGGCCCAATAAATGCAAACAATTCAAAGCTAGAACTATCTGGCAGCTGCAGCTGATTTGAGAAAATGTTTTGTTGTGCCAGGAAAATCTTTTCCTTCAACGAGGTTGTCCCTGGAATACATTAGGAGCCACAAAACACAGAACAATATCCTTGGTAAAGAGATTATTTTCTTCTCTGTAGTATCGCTTAAGGTAGGTTGGAAAATTCCTATCATTTAGGAAGGCGGAGAAAAGCCTGAGATGCTAGTTTGGGTTTACTACCAGTCATCACCTGATGGTATCTGTCTGAATAGGTGAAGATCTACAGCTATAAGTAAACATCGAATTGCATGGGGGAACATGGACACAAAAGCAGCAAGAGGAAAAGAAAAAAAAGGCTGTGATGTGCTCAGAAAGTATAAACATCCATTAATCTCACTGGGATTAGGGAACAGCCATAACTACCTTGACTAGGATAGTTAAAGAGGCTGGAGCATATATGATTGTGCAGTCATAAATGCCACTGGAAAAGTAGCATGATGCTAACATGTCACTACATGCTCCAAAAGAAAGCCCATCCATGAGACACCCCCAGTAAAGTCAATCATTACTTGACACTGGTATTTTTATTCATAATCCTGTTACAGAAGAGGGATTTTGCTGTCACATAATATTTCTTAAAGTTATCATGCTGGCACAAAACACAAATTCACTATGAATTTTTGTGACTTGTATCCTTCTCAGAGAAAGCTACTTCCTTGGAATCAAGAATGACAAAAATAGTTTACCTCCCATCACTGATGAAGGCTGTAAATGCCGCTAGTCAAGTTCTGCTTGGGCAGCTGCCTGCACTCCCCAGGCTTTTAGGAGGGAAGCTGGTGGACAACGGGCTGCTCTGTTGAGTGCATCTGTAGATTTACGTGTACCCTCAGATCCATAAATGTGCACCTTCACAGTGCCCCTTTTCAAAGCCGTCTGACCTACATGTGAGAAGCAGCAGTGATTTTCTTGGAAGTTAACTTCTTGGCACAACTTAATGGTGCAACTTTTATCTTTTTAAGGACTATCTCTGATGAAGTTAGCAAAGTTGACTTTTGATTTTGCTATGGAGAGCCCAGTAACACACATTTACCAAAATGAAGTGAGCAAAGCAGCAAAACAGTTGAAGCTTCGATTTGAACAGCACTTTCTAATTTAGGTGGGTGGCAGGGGAATAGTATAATTCCCTTATGGCAATCTACCTGTCCCACTTGAAGCCTCTATGTAGTTAAGGTTTCACGAGTTACTTCATTGTCTCCATCTGCTTGGTGTACAAGAGAGACACTGACGTAATAAACCAGTTTAAAGCACAGATTTGTGCCAACAGCTATGCAGTTAACATTCTGGTTTGCTTTATTTTTAAACCGGCCAAATAAAAGTGATGGCATAGCCTCCTAGAAAACAACTAAACCCAGCTGTATTTCACCTGTGGACAGTAATTTTCAGGGGAATTCTGGCTCAGCAGCACGGATGGCATCTGGTTTGAAAGGCAAGACTCTGTGGGCCCGGGGCTCAAAGAGGCTGTCGAGAGAGGCTGGGGCCTGCTCTCCCTGGAAGCCTTTCCTCTACTGCACTTCCCTCGTTTTAACAACACCTGTGACCAGTCTGACAGTAACCAAGGCACGTGAAAGAGGAATAAAACTGTTACCATGGAACCAAGGAACACTACATGCAGGGAGGAACAAGCAGGTATAAAATGTGAGGAGGGAAAAGCCTCAGGAAGCAAACAGATCTCTTGGAAAATGGGGAGGAGGGCTACAGTGGCTTAAGCAGGTATTTATGAACCACCGTTGTGTCCAGCTCAGACAGCACCGTTCTCTGAGCACGGAGAGAGGATTACATTCCATCTACATTATTCCTGCTCAGTTGTTTACTCCACCACATGGGAAAATCTGCATTCAAACAGCACAAATGCATTGAAACATGAGTATTAGTTCTACCTCATAAAAAGTCTCATCTCACAAGCTTAATTAGGTTTACTCCCACCATAAAATAAATTTAATACTTCATTTCAAGTGATTCATTTTGTAGATGCAGCATTTCTGTTAGCCTTTACGCACTATGACATACAAAGACGAGTGCTTGTGTTCTGTACAGTGTATGTAGAGATTATAAAACTGTTGAGTGCCGTGAAATTTATGAACCAACTTCCACCCAAAAATACTTCCGTACTGTAGTCAAAAGGTTAGTCAAAACTGGCTTTAAAATTCCCAGTTATCAAAAATCTCTACTTACCCGAAGTAAAGTTTTTCCAACGTATCATATATTTTGACTGAAATACAGTCCAAACCTTGAATATAAAATCTAACATTTTTCTATTTGAAACAGTGGGAATTTATCAATGTTATTTCTGAGTGGCCTTATAAGATTCAATGATTTTTAAGATGCTTCTATTCTACTACGCTGCTGCTGTCTGTGGAACAGGAGAAAAAGATAAAACCAGGCAACTGGAAAAAGACCACAACCATTCTTGTAACTATAAACTTGACATACCTGTAGATCATCTTAATTTGATATTGAAATTATTAAAAAGCAGGCACTATATTTAATCAGAGCCATTATGATTCAAGATTTATGGGACATGTATGGGTCACATTGCTAACGAAGTATCAAGTTCTTTGGCAATGATGATTCTGATGCCTGCAAGGCAAACACCTATGCGTTGTCATAAGCTAAAAATTACTTCAAAGAACTGATGTGCCCTCAAATGGTAAAAGCTGCCAGTTAAAATGAAACTCTAACAGAGAAATTCCCATTATCTAGCACCTGCACTGCTTGGCCCACATTTACCTAATACAAAACACAGTAACTGCAAATGTTTACTCATTTAATAGAGAGAGGCTATCACACCTTGTCGATTCCAGCTATCTCAGAAAACAGTACTTGGAGCCGAATAGTTCAGCACTGAGAAATGTGGAATAACTGATAAAAAACAGGAAGAAGCTTGACTGAAAAAATTGTAGATTTGTAGATGACCTTAGGAGAATAACTGATAAATAACTGATAAAATACGGGAAGAAGCTTGACTGAAAAAATTGTAGATTTGTAGACGATCTTAGGAGAATCAGTCCAGTCCAGAAGCATAGTTCACATAACATCGAAATTCATTGGCTAAATTTCGAGAGTGTTTCGGAATAAACTTGCACATCTTCACACCAAGATGCTTTGCTGCCTGTTCCTCCATGACTGCACCTGCAGCAAAAATAATTGGTATTCAATAAGAAAAAAGGTAACAGAATGTTTGAACTTTTTTAATAGCTTCTCCCAAACACATAAAATAGAGAGCCTGGATTTTTAAGGAAGTCAGGCTTAAAGCAGCTACACTCTCAGCCATCCTTAACAACTGACTGTATTACGAAATTTAAAATAAATATAGAAGAATGGAAGACATCCCAAGGAAATTGAATGTCCAAGAAATTTCATAAAAATAAGTAGAGGGTTTTAGTGCCTTTTTTACAGAAAACAAACTTGAACTCAGTCTTCTTGCTACATTCCAAGGAAGTTAAATGGTAAGGAGCCATGGGAAATGCAAACAGATTACATCTACTCTTTCACTTAAATAAACCACAGTGTGATACTTGCAGCTACATGCTGAGAAATCACTGCCTTGAGCAGTAAACTGAAGGACCACCTATCCATTTTAGGGAAAAACCTTCTGAGAACTACCCTTGTTTGCAACTGCCATGTGCACTCAAACAAAGGAGCAGACTTTCTATGGCCACATTATTTTAATTTTTCTTTATTTTGCCTGCTTAGTTGCCTTCCTTCAAATTATACGTACAGAGGGGTTTTGTCCTTTGCTTCTTGGAAAGGTTTCCCAGATGTCTTCAGATGTCTTATAATAGCAATACAAACTAGGTAGACACACATCACTTCTCAAGCCAGCAAGTGCATTTTCCTAAAGAAGTACCCACAAGTACAGATATCTAGTTATCTGTTTTGCTGCTTTTGTCACTGCTTTTTAATTCCTCCTGCTGTATTTCAGTACCTAAGATATAAACAATAACTTGCGCCTATGTTTGTCATTCCCAGATTTCAATCATTACAATTATAGAGAGCAGTCCTTTTACAAGAAAGGAGGTATTTCTGGAATTTTGCAGGACGATCTTATAATTCTTCAAAAATTTAGTAAAACTCATGAAGTCATATGAAAAAAGTACTGACTTGAACTATAAAACCCACTTGCCTTCCATTTAAAATAAAGGTTGAACCCAAGCACTCAAATCAAAATCTTAGGATACATATTCTTCCTTAAATTAATGATAATTCAGCATTATTGAGTTAGTTTTTGTCTCATGTAAGTTTGTCATTAGAAAGAGAGAAAACAGTACTTAAGGGGACCTAATATTTGTATTAGTCATACCTGTGCAAAGCAGAATCTTTCCTTTTGTTAGATATTTGATGGTCTCTGCAGTCTTTTGAAGACATTCCTCAGACAGATAGGGTGGATCTGCTATTACGATGTCAAAACTGTGTGGCAGGAGATTTTCAGGTAAGTCCAAAGGGCGGTTGTAATCATAGAATATAAATTCTTCTCCATACACAGAAAACCTTCTGTCATACTCCAGTATACACACAGAAAAATCTTCACCATCCTGTTCTTTCAATTTCTGGTACACACTCGGGGCACTAACACATGCTATCCTGAAAAACACATAATAACTTAAAACAGTAATTTTATAAGGCAAACAGTGCAACAAAACTCTACAGCAGTCCTCAGAGTGACTCTGGGAAAAAACATTTTAAACACTAGTCCCAAAACTGTAAGGTGTTCTTCCTCCATTCTAACAACTAATTACTGTAATAACAGAGTCTTAAGTATGAAAGTCATCACCTATTCCACCCCATGTTACATAAAAAACGTAAGCTTAACTACTGAGAAAGTCTTGCTTCAGAAAAGCAAGAAAGATTAAAAATGAAAAATTACTCTTTACAGAAATAGATAAGAAAACCAAGTTTTTTCCATCTGTTCTACAGAAACACGGTATAAAAACTAAGAAAATAATTACAAGTCATTTATATGCTCTGGAGCACTTTGTATTTCTCAAAAAATAAAAAAGAGTCATAGTAAACGTTTACAAGGCACAGCCTACAATATTCAATGAAATGATAAACAGGAAGATCAGTATAAACTATTAATAAACATCAAAGCAGTTCTGCAGTATCTCAGCTGAACAAAAATGAAGTACGAGTAATGAATTAAATTGCATGCTCTGTCTACACAGTAGAAAAAAAATATTTAGAGAAAAGACATGTTATATCTATAAGACAATTATTAAAAATTATTAAACTACCTGCCACCTTTTCCAGCTGCCAGAACTGCTTCCTTAGCCAGGCACGATGCAGTTTCATCACTGTACCAAAACTGGCTCAGTTGCTAAGAAAGATAATGCACAGTTATAAACAACATCAAATCTTCTAACTGTGCTATGTAGTTAGGTGTGGTGAGTCACAACTGAAGAAAATCAGAATCCATAGCAACTTTTCAGTTCACAAACTGTAAAGCTGGAAAGGTGACTGTTTTCCTGACAAGTCTTTCCACTTCTGTAACTTTGTGACATGCAGCAGGTACCTTACATCGCATGTTTCCAAAGCACGAACTGCAGTATCAGGAAAACCAAGTAATCCAAGCCAATGACAAGGTATTTCAAAGCCAATGTGCAGATGCACATTATTTATGTGCTCTTAAATTGAGTTACTTTAGCAGAAGAGGAAAAAGGAACTTGAAAAGTGATAGTATAGGAATAAAGAAAGAAAGGATAAAACTATTAAATCAGAGGGGATCAGAAAAAGGAAGGCCAAAAATAAAAACCAACTGAGAGACAAATCAGAGATCAGCCTGTCACAAATAAAAACAAGCAGTAAAACAGCCACTCACAAAAACAAAGAAAGGAAGCACAAAAAGAAATATGACATGAAAGGAAAGATCACTTGGTCTTGTTATACTATGTTTGTCTGACTCAGGGAAGAGTCTTTACTACCTTCACATACCAGGCTGGAGTTAAAATTTCCAGAAGGGACAGATATTTCTGTTAGCAGCTTTATTCCCTCTCAGTGTACTTTCAGTTTGTACCCTCCGTGCATATATGGAGCAAACAACTATGTAACAGATTTAATTCCAAAGCAAAACTCCCTACAGTGTTGCCATCCATGAATAAGAACATCTTGAGTGTTGCCCTCTTTCATTTCATTTCATTATCCACAAAAGACACTAAGTAAGGGCTATTCTTCTATCTGTGCTTCATTAACTGAAATTTATAGTTTCTTACCCAGTCTTCTTCTATTGAGCCAATGGAATATTGATTAAACCCTTGCGAGGTCTTCATGCCCTCCCTCTGCTGCTGTTCCAAATAGAACTCCTGGAGGGCAGCCAATGTACGGGATGAAAGCTGGGGAATATCATCATCATCATCCATTTTTCTAGATGTCAACCAGAAAAAAATAAATCAATAAAAAATAATTTAAAAAATAATTAATCATTTTCAATGGTGAATTTTTTTAATAACAGCATAATCTCCTGAGGTAGACCAAGTTCCACCATGAATGCAGCTAACTAGGAAAAACCTCCTAACAAAAGAAAACTTATTCTCTCTACTTAAGTGCTCTTAAATCAGTAGGAGGCCGATTGAAAATAAGAAGTCTCCACAGAGAATTCAGGAATAGCAGCAACACTGTTCCCTTTCTACACAACATGGATTTGGCTTGTATTCTTACATGGAAGTTGTCATTACAGCTCTTGGATTCCTGAGTCCATACACCTCTCTTGTATCACCTTGCAGAAAAAAACTCCTTTAGTGGATCTAGAAAATCCTACAGAAATTATTCCCTTCCTTCCTAGAAATAATGATAGCTGTTGGTCACTCCTTCCCATGTTCAAAAGGCACACAATTCGGACTCCAAACGAAGTAAATGACTCCAGCATTCTGGCTCAGGATCACCTAACTTTAACTTCCATGCCATAAAAAGAGTCCTTTAAATGCCACAAACCTCTACAAGAAGAAAAAAAAAAAAAAACCAGGCAAGAAGCTCCAAAAAGACATGGTATATACCTATGGAAAAGTACAGCATATTCAGAAAGCTCCTAAAGCAGGTTCTGCCACGCAGCATCCCTGAGCCCTCAGACCCCAGGCAGCACAGCAGCTTCTGCCCAGGGAACGGTGCCACCTCGTGGAATACGGGTGCCAGAAAAGTGAAAAGTACAGTGAAAAGTACCGGAGAAAACTAAGATTCTTCTCTCAAGAAACCCACTTTCTCTGCATCTGGCCTAAGAACCAGCACATGAGCAACGCCTGTAACAGAGCTCGGAGACATGAATATGCCTGCATTTGTGCAGAAGTCACTGAGAACCGCTGGCCTGAATGGTGCGTGAACATTTTGAGTAATTTCAAGTAGAGTTGCTCATGGTTTTTCTTCTCTTTGTTCCCTGCATTACAAGGAGAGCTCCAGAACTGGCAGTCTCCTCCCCTTCCACCTTCCTTCCGCTCTAGCAGAGCTTTCAAGATGAAGTTTCCTAAAATAGCTTCTTCCTACTTGCTAGAAAAATAGTACCTTATCCTGCCACCATGAGATAACTGTGCCATTCCATTGACACGGTATGCACCTAAGGAAAGCTCTTATCTAGAAAACCTGGCTTTTCCAGAGTATAATTTATTGAGTTGCTGGCTTCTCAGGCCAGGCTGGCCAAACAGGGAATTGTTCAGAGCCCAAAGACCCACCTGGGTCTCTTATGGCATTTGCCTCACACAGCAGAATTCCAGAGTCAAGATACCTAGTGACACCAAAATCGTGATTTTTTCTCCTAGTTTTTTGTTGAATAAAACAAAAATGCTTTAAAAATACTTACATTATTAAATTATGTATTATTTAAAGTATTTATCATAGAGATTACTGTGAGTCCAGAGAGATAATACAGTTTCTAGCCACAATACTCTAACAATACACAACATTACAATCCATTTTAGGCCCTATACAACATTTTATTTTTGTTAGGATGTGATAGAAATTTACAATCACTCCTTAACTCACAACTTTTTTCTTATTAACTGAATGATACATGTAGTAATCTGGTTTGCTATTATTCCCTAAGCAAGGACACATCTATGCTTTGACACGAAGAAATTGAAACAGATGCAGAGCTGCAGTTCTTAAGTCAAAAGGTGAAATTTTTTTATTTTCTGTTCAGTGAGCCCATGCTGGCATTTGCAAGGACTAAATCCATGCCCATGAAACAAAACCCTCACAGATAAAGCTACTAGTGAAGAATTTCCCATTGTTTCAGAAGATAAAAAAGCATACTGCCATAGACATCTTTTATCCATTAATAATTTTAGTTGATTTTTTAATAGCCTTCCTTTTGGTTTGTAAATTAAAGCCTTAGGAACCAAGCAGTAATTAACTGTGAGGTTTTGCATGGAAAGGTAACTCAGAACATATGGTAGAAATATTACGTACATCTATTACAACTGCCTCCAAAATTCAATATATTTCTCTGAATGCACATACTGACTTAGGTCATTAGCATGAAGACATTCTCATGCTTAAGAACTACATCAGAAAACTATTAAAGTGGGTTTATGTCAACAAGACTTACAAATTCCTTCAAGGCAGACAGTTCTACTGTTTGAATGCCCCTTTATTACCCCTTCCAGAAAGTTCACTGCTCTCAAGTCCAGAAACAATGCTGAAAGTTTTGGGAAAGGATGAGAAACACAGAAACCAACCATGCCTCTGGCACTTAGGGAATTCACACTTTTAATTCCCAAGGCCCCTGAGGCTCCAGTTGACCCATCTGTGCCTGCCCCAGGCCCTGGGTCCCTCCATTTGCAGACCATGCTCTGTCCTCACACAGATGCTCTCTAAAAGCCACACAGGGGGACAGGAGATGCATTTTAGGAATGCCCTGGGATTCAGGGGCATTATTAATTCTTAGCTTTCTTGCTGCATTTGTACCTAACTAAAGAGCAAAACAATAAAGAAATCAGACCTCCAAGAAGAGCTCAAGAACACAGCATAAAGTTTAGAAAAATAAGACTCATGGTGAAGTCAAAGCTTACCTAAGGAAAAACATGAGAAAAGGAGGTAAGCTTCCTTAGATACACTGGAATGGGAACAGGCAGGGCTGTGTTCATAGGGTAAAACTGCAAATTTGAATGCTGCTGTTCCCTAAAGTGCCAGATCTACCCATAAAACAGGAAAAATGAGGTGATGAATTATACCACGTGGCCTACAGTGCAGCAGGTAGGATGAAGGGAGTGGAGGTGCCTGCAGATTCCTTAGTCCTTTCCCCTGTGCACAGCTCAATCCCTCTCTTATTAGCTGATGCAACATTCAGGCAAATGTCACCACTAGAGAGTGAAAGCTCTCCAAAGAAAACAAAAAATAAATTAGAAAAGAGTAGCACAGGAGACTCCAAGGCCTTGTCCACTAAAGAATGTTGTATGTATTTAACAACGGTTTCTGGCTGTCATGTATGAAAACTCTATTTTCATATAGCCAAATTCTCAAACAGAGGAAGAAAAACACCCAAAGTTAGAAGAATCACAATGGAAAAATTAACAGTCTTTGGTCCCCAGTACATTTGTTTCACCTGTAATTATGACCACCTGGAGAACAGGTGATAAGAAAACAGTAGGAAAGACTGTTAAAAGGCCCCAGAACAGAAATACAACTGGAAAGCCATGCTGTTCATCACTGAGAATGGGGAGGGAAAGGACAGTGTTAGCCACTTAGATCTTTTACTGAGAATATAAAAAGCACATGTGCATCGTCAGAGAAGATCTTATTCTAGAATAAATTGGATCAAAAGACGGAGAGCATGAATTGGAGTTAAATCAAGTTGTCTGCATATTTTCCAAGCTGCCAAAGTCAGTCTTTGAGACAAGCAGCTCATCATCCATGGTGTTTGTAGCACACACCAAGAAAAGCTGGCCAATGGTGAGCAACCATAATGAAAATCACCTGGAAGGGGCTGCAAACACCTGCCTGGAGGTAAAGAAGTCCCGATCTGGGTGACTGGAAAGTTACTAAATGTCTGGACTCATGCCCTGATACCTCAAAAGCCTGAAGATACTGCACTCTGCTCAAGCTTCAGCTCATAATCAAGTACAGGAATGTGAATCCTGTGTCCTCAGACAACAGCCAGAGGGTGGCCAAAGTAGCCCACATATAGGTGCGAAGGGGGTCTGTCCCCACCACAGCAAAAGCCTAGACAGAGAAAGGATCTCTCCTACTGGAAGCAATTTTCCAGATCTTTAAATCCTAAAAGGAGCTGATTGTCAATGATTTGACAAGGTACTGGGAGTATTGCCAAATGCACTTTGACAGGAATAACTGGCAGAATAAAGTGTATGAAATGCATCAGTCTAAAGTAATTTAGACAAAAACGGCCTCCTGCTAGCTAGCGTGGTCTAGCCAGAAGGGGAGCATTGATAGGCTGTACCTACATCTGTTATCTAGAGTCTTCTAATTCAAATCAGAACTTCTCAAACACCTGAGAGGTCACTCTCAAGCACAGGCAGGCAGCTTACTCCCTTGCACTCAATCAGAAAAAAAGTCAGAAACTCAAGTATTTGGGGCTCAGGTGCCATGAAACAAAACAGCCTCTGAAGAGGATGGCCAAGCCAGAGGATGTCAGAAAAGCACAGCTGACAAACCTGAAACAGTTGTCTTATGTCCTCATGGTTTAGTGGAGTAGGGAGAGAGGCACAACCAGGATTTGTGGACCAGAAGCAGCACACCTGCCACAGATCTGAGACAGCTCCATTTCAGGATTAAGTCTGAATAACTTTTTATTCATGTCCATGGCAAAAGGTTCAAGAATAAAGCTGTACTAGTTCAGGCCAGGGGTTGAGACTACTCATTGTTCTGTCCTGAAGGGTCAATACTGATGGTCATTCCATCGTGAAGACAGCCAGAAGCAGCCATCTCAAAAGAACTGAGACTAGGAAAATATATGCAATTCCTCCACAATCTCTTCTCCCAGACTTTAACGATCCTACTAAGGAAGCATTTTTGGCATCTGAAATTATTCATTCCATGAATGCATTCTCTGAAACACTTGTCCAGTATTCCTCAAATTCCCATAAACATTTTTAGTCTACAATGTCATCTGGTGAGAAGCTTCATTTGATAAGTTGCTTTATGAATAACTCCCTCTTCTGCTCTGACCATGGCTACTTGCTTCACATGGTGCAGGTGTGTCAGAAGAGAAAGCAAGTGCTTGAGCCCTACTCTTTCTCCACGTGTCATTTCACAGACACCTCTGTCACCCCCCTTCTCTCACTCTGCAAATTGGCTGTTTCTAGCCTGAAACGTCTTAATCCTCTCTGATGGATTGACAAAAGTGTTTCCATGCATTCACACATCCATGCTGAAGCTTTCTAGTATACCCTTTTTTTGAGACTAGAACTCTACACAATGTCTAATAAGATTGGGGTAATCACACATTTATGTTGTCACTTCTATGAAGTTTTCTGTTACACTGTATTGTCTTTCCTAAAAAAATGTAACATTTCATGTGTTTTTCTGGCTGTCACCAAATACTGATATGGTGTTTTTGGAGAATCATGTATCATAATCCCAAATCTCCTGACTGCATGTAAACTGTAGAAAATAATTATGCAGAATTTGCCTAGAAATTTAAAAGGAACTGTCAAGAGCTCCATGTTACCAACACAAAACAGCAGGTGTGGTCTCTTTATCTCAACAAAAAGCAACGAAATTACTAGAACTAGAAAAGGTTCAAGCAGGGTAGTTAGACATCCAAACACAAGAACAGCTTTAGCAGGGGAATGAGTACAAGGAAGGAGTAACTGAGACGGGGCACAACAGAACCTGTAATCATGAGTAGAATGAATGCCATGGGCAGAGACAGAATACAGTTTTCCAAGGAAAAAATTAGAAGGCCAAGTGTAGGCTGCAAGGGCCATGACCACAAATAAAAAAATAAATAAAGAAGAAGAAAAATCAAAAGTAGCTGGTTCATGACACAAGGTGCTGCTGAGCTACAGAATCCCTCTCGGGGATCAAAGTGCATCAAAATGACACATAAAGTTCATAGAAGAGAAGCTCTCAGAGGACTACCAAATACGCAGAAACCGCACTGCTATGAACAAAAAAAGGTCAGGAGGCCTGGTGGCAACTTTAAGGAAAAGGAAAGGATGATGTGCCCTAGCCCCATTCCCGTTCTTCCCAGGAAGCATGGAGGGCGCACAAGCAGGGCTCGGGGCTGCCGGTCCCTCCTCCACGTGGGTGACGGGACACGGACGGTTCCCGGAGAAGGCCCTTTCCTGCCGTCCCCTCCCTCGTGTATCGCTTCGAGGGTACCCTGCAGCCACAGAGAACCCCTGGAGGGCCACGGGGTGACCTCGGCCGGCCCGTCCGCGCCTCGGCCGCCACGGCCCACGGGGCGCAGAGGGGTCGGGCGGTGAGGGGGCAGTGAGGGGGCGGTAAGAGGGCTCCGCGCCGCCTCGGCCCTGCCGTCCCCGGGGCGGGAGCGCCGCCGCCCTCACGGCGGGCACGA